>OX104125.1:48230569-48266225 GCA_944474755.1 Limnoperna fortunei
TTTTAATCTTCATCAAGCTTCACTGTGGTCGAACTTTCTGTTAAGCTGTTAATCAAAATTATGTAATTTAATTGATGTGTGATATGCACTAGGTATATTATTTTTGCTTCTGAAAGCACTTTCTATCAGACAAAAGCCAATTTTTACTTTTTCATATTTTTAATATATTTTTATTAATTTACTTTATTTTAGTAAAATGGTGCTAATTTGCATACCGTAATAACCATTCCATAGTAAATATCCAGTAATTTATACAAGATGCAATGCAACACACAATTTTAAGGGTTCAAGTAATACCTAACGCACAGTGGATTATTAAATATGGCAATAACTAACCTCGGGTATCATTAATGATTGATTTTAAATGAGAAGTTGATAACACAATGGTGGCACTGTCCAAAGATATCGAGACTGACCATGGCTAAATTTTTATTCAAGTACTTTTGGTCATCAAAGTGCCAGGAGTGATTTACTCCTGCTCTGCTACATTACGATGGGACTAAATTCGTACCTTCTCCAAAAAAAAGCAGATAGAGTACGCTTATTCATTCTAGCCTTTCATATCAATCAAAATTTGCCTGCTGTCTGTTGTCACCATCTTTTGTCTTCTTATTTCTATCATGTTCCCCACCCCTTACTAAGGGTTTTGAAGAAAGAAAAAGATAGGGGAAATAATTTAAAAATTGTTTAAATATGGTGTTAATATTAAACAATCTTCCTCTCAGGTACTGTTGTGATAATTTCTCTCAAACTGGTCACAAAGTATCATTTGGTGAAGGAAATTCAAGTTTGTTAAACTGTAGGGCCGTGCTTTCTTCAAAAAGGAAGATAAGAATTTTTTTAAAGTCCAACAAACATATTTCTGAATAGATCATATTTCATTTTATTAAGTCATGATATTGAGAATTAAACTGGCAGGATAAACAACAGAGTCAGAGAAACATCTCTTGTGATAGGTAAATATACATGATATTGAGAATTATACAGTCAGTATAAACAACAGTGACAGACCAACATCTCTTGTTGTGATAGTAAATATACATGATATTGAGATACAGTTGGTATAAACAACAAAGTCAGAACAACATCTCTTGTTGTGATAGGTAAATATACATGGTATTAAGAATTATACAGTCAGTATAACCAACAGAGTCAGAGAAACATCCCTTGTTGTGATAGGTAAATATACATGATATTGAGAATTATTCAGTCAGTATAAACAACAATCCGAGAAACATCTCATGTTGTGATAGGTAAATATACATGATATTAAGAATTATACAGTCAGTATAAACAACAGTCCGAGAAACATCTCATGTTGTGATAGGTAAATACACATTGTGTTGAAAATTATACAGTCAGTATAAAGAACAGAGTCAGAGAAACATCTCTTGTTGTGATAGGTAAATATACATGGTATTGAGAATTATACAGTCAGTATAAACAACAGAGTCAGAGAAACATCTCTTGTTGTGATAGGTAAATATACATGATATTGAGAATTAAACTGGCAGGATAAACAACAGAGTCAGAGAAACATCTCTTGTTGTGATAGGTAAATATACATGGTATTGAGAATTATACTGGCAGTATAAACAACAGTCAGAACAACATCTGTTGTTGTGATGGGTAAATATACATGATATTGAGAATTTTACAGTCAGTAGAAACAACAGAGTCAGTGAAACATCTGTTGTTGTGATAGGTAAATATACATGATATTGAGAAATAAACTGGCAGGATAAACAACAGAGTCAGAGAAACATCTCTTGTTGTGATAGGTAAGTATACATGATATTGAGAATTATTCAGACAGTATAAACAACAGTCTGAGAAACATCTCGTGTTGTGATAGGTAAATATACATGATATTAAGAATTATACAGTCAGTATAAACAACAGTCCGAGAGACATCTCATGTTGTGATAGGTAAAAATTCATGATATTGAGAATTATACAGTCAGTATAAACAACTGAGTCAGAGCAACATCTCTTGTTGTGATAGGTAAATATACATGGTATTGAGAATTATACAGTCAGTATAAACAACAAAGTCAGAGAAACATCTCTTGTTGTGATAGGTAAATATACATGATAATGAGAATTAAACTGGCAGAAAAAACAACAGAGTCAGAGAAACATCTCATGTTGTGATAGGTAAATATACATGATATTGAGAATTATTCAGTCAGTATAAACAACAGTCCGAGAAACATCTCATGTTGTGATAGGTAAATATACATGATATTGAGAATTATACAGTCAGTATAAACAACAGAGTCAAAACAACATCTCTTGTTGTGATAGGTAAAATATACATGGTATTGAGAATTATACAGTCAGTATAAACAACAGAGTCAGAGAAACATCTCTTCTTGTGATAGGTAAATATACATGTTATTGAGAATTATACAGTCAGTATAAACAACAGAGTCAGAGAAACATCTCTTGTTGTGATAGGTAAGTATACATGGTATTGTGAATTATACAGTCAGTATAAACAACAAAGTCAGAGAAACATCTCTTGTTGTGATAGGTAAATATACATGATATTGAGAATTATTCAGTCAGTATAAACAACAGTCCGAGAAACATCTCATGTTGCGATAGGTAAATATACATGATATTAAGAATTATACAGTCAGTATAAACAACAGAGTCAGAACAACATCTCTTGTTGTGATAAGTAAAATATACATGGTATTGAGAATTATACAGTCAGTATAAACAACAGAGTCAGAGAAACATCTCTTGTTGTGATAGGTAAATATACATGGTATTGAGAATTATACAGTCAGTATAAACAACAGAGTCAGAGAAACATCTCTTGTTGTGATAGGTAAATATACATGATATTGAGAATTATACAGTCAGTATAAAGAACAGAGTCAGAGAAACATCTCTTGTTGTGATAGGTAAATATACATGGTATTGAGAATTATACAGTCAGTATAAACAACAGAGTCAGAGAAACATCTCTTGTTGTGATAGGTAAATATACATGATATTGAGAATTAAACTGGCAGGATAAACAACAGAGTCAGAGAAACATCTCTTGTTGTGATAGGTAAATATACATGGTATTGAGAATTATACTGGCAGTATAAACAACAGTCAGAACAACATCTGTTGTTGTGATGGGTAAATATACATGATATTGAGAATTTTACAGTCAGTAGAAACAACAGAGTCAGTGAAACATCTGTTGTTGTGATAGGTAAATATACATGATATTGAGAAATAAACTGGCAGGATAAACAACAGAGTCAGAGAAACATCTCTTGTTGTGATAGGTAAGTATACATGATATTGAGAATTATTCAGACAGTATAAACAACAGTCTGAGAAACATCTCGTGTTGTGATAGGTAAATATACATGATATTAAGAATTATACAGTCAGTATAAACAACAGTCCGAGAGACATCTCATGTTGTGATAGGTAAAAATTCATGATATTGAGAATTATACAGTCAGTATAAACAACTGAGTCAGAGCAACATCTCTTGTTGTGATAGGTAAATATACATGGTATTGAGAATTATACAGTCAGTATAAACAACAAAGTCAGAGAAACATCTCTTGTTGTGATAGGTAAATATACATGATAATGAGAATTAAACTGGCAGAAAAAACAACAGAGTCAGAGAAACATCTCATGTTGTGATAGGTAAATATACATGATATTGAGAATTATTCAGTCAGTATAAACAACAGTCCGAGAAACATCTCATGTTGTGATAGGTAAATATACATGATATTGAGAATTATACAGTCAGTATAAACAACAGAGTCAAAACAACATCTCTTGTTGTGATAGGTAAAATATACATGGTATTGAGAATTATACAGTCAGTATAAACAACAGAGTCAGAGAAACATCTCTTCTTGTGATAGGTAAATATACATGTTATTGAGAATTATACAGTCAGTATAAACAACAGAGTCAGAGAAACATCTCTTGTTGTGATAGGTAAGTATACATGGTATTGTGAATTATACAGTCAGTATAAACAACAAAGTCAGAGAAACATCTCTTGTTGTGATAGGTAAATATACATGATATTGAGAATTATTCAGTCAGTATAAACAACAGTCCGAGAAACATCTCATGTTGCGATAGGTAAATATACATGATATTAAGAATTATACAGTCAGTATAAACAACAGAGTCAGAACAACATCTCTTGTTGTGATAAGTAAAATATACATGGTATTGAGAATTATACAGTCAGTATAAACAACAGAGTCAGAGAAACATCTCTTGTTGTGATAGGTAAATATACATGGTATTGAGAATTATACAGTCAGTATAAACAACAGAGTCAGAGAAACATCTCTTGTTTTGATAGGTAAATATACATGATATTGAGAATTATACAGTCAGTATAAAGAACAGAGTCAGAGAAACATCTCTTGTTGTGATAGGTAAATATACATGGTATTGAGAATTATACTGGCAATATAAACAACAGTCAGAACAACATCTCTTGTTGTGATAGGTAAATATACATGGTATTGAGAATTATACTGGCAGTATAAACAACAGTCAGAACAACATCTGTTGTTGTGATGGGTAAATATACATGATATTGAGAATTATACTGTCAGTATAAACAACAGTCAGAACAACATCTCTTGTTGTGATAGGTAAATATACATGGTATTGAGAATTATACTGTCAGTATAAACAACAGTCAGAACAACATCTCTTGTTGTGATAGGTAAATATACATGGTATTAAGAATTATACAGTCAGTATAACCAACAGAGTCGGAACAACATCTCTTGTTGTGATAGGTAAATATACATGGTATTAAGAATTATACAGTCAGTATAACCAACAGAGTCAGAACAACATCTCTTGTTGTGATAGGTAAATATACATGGTATTGAGAATTATACTGGCAGTATAAACAACAGTCAGAACAACATCTCTTGTTGTGATAGGTAAATATACATGGTATTGAGAATTATACTGGCAGTATAAACAACAGTCAGAACAACATCTGTTGTTGTGATGGGTAAATATACATGGTATTGAGAATTATACTGTCAGTATAAACAACAGTCAGAAGAACATCTCTTGTTGTGATGGGTAAATATACATGGTATTGAGAATTATACTGTCAGTATAAACAACAGTCAGAACAACATCTCTTGTTGTGATAGGTAAATATACATGGTATTAAGAATTATACAGTCAGTATAACCAACAGAGTCGGAACAACATCTCTTGTTGTGATAGGTAAATATACATGGTATTAAGAATTATACAGTCAGTATAACCAACAGAGTTTGAACAACATCTCTTGTTGTGATAGGTAAATATACATGGTATTGAGAATTATACTGGCAGTATAAACAACAGTCAGAACAACATCTCTTGTTGTGATAGGTAAATATACATGGTATTGAGAATTATACTGGCAGTATAAACAACAGTCAGAACAACATCTGTTGTTGTGATGGGTAAATATACATGATATTGAGAATTATACAGTCAGTATAAACAACAGTCAGAACAACATCTGTTGTTGTGATGGGTAAATATACATGATATTGAGAATTATACTGTCAGTATAAACAACAGTCAGAACAACATCTCTTGTTGTGATAGGTAAATATACATGCTATTGAGAAATATACAGTCAGTATAACCAACAGAGTCAGAGAAACATCTCTTGTCGTGATTGGTAAATATACATGATATTGAGAATTATACAGTCAGTATAAACAACAGAGTCAGAGAAACATCTCTTGTCGTGATTGGTAAATATACATGATATTGAGAATTATACTGTCAGTATAAACAACAGAGTCAGAGAAACATCTCTTGTTGTGATTGGTAAATATACATGATATTGAGAATTATACAGTCAGTATAAATAACACAGTCAGCATGGTCAGAGAAACATCTCTTGTTGTGATTGGTAAATATACATGATATTGAGAATTATACAGTCAGTACAAACTACAGCCAGAACAACATCTCTTGTCGTGATAGGTAAATATACATGATATTGAGAATTATACAGTCAGTATAAACAACACAGTCAGAGAAACATCTCTTGTTGTGATAGGTAAATATACATGATATTGAGAATTATACAGTCAGTATAAGCAACAGAGTCAGAGAAACATCTCTTGTTGTGATAGGTAAATATTCATGGTATTGAGAATTATACTGGCAGTATAAACAACAGTCAGAACAACATCTCTTGTTGTGATAGGTAAATATACATGGTATTGAGAATTAGACTGGCAGTATAAACAACAGTCAGAACAACATCTGTTGTTGTGATAGGTAAATATACATGATATTGAGAATTATACTGTCAGTATAAACAACAGTCAGAACAACATCTCTTGTTGTGATAGGTAAATATACATGGTATTGAGAATTATACTGTCAGTTTAAACAACAGTCAGAACAACATCTCTTGTTGTGATAGGTAAATATACATGATATTGAGAATTATACAGTCAGTATAAACTACAGTCAGAACAACATCTCTTGTCGTGATAGGTAAATATACATGATATTGAGAATTATACAGTCAGTATAAACAACACAGTCAGAGAAACATCTCTTGTTGTGATAGGTAAATATACATGGTATTAAGAATTATACAGTCAGTATAACCAACAGAGTGGCAACAACATCTCTTGTTGTGATAGGTAAATATACATGGTATTAAGAATTATACAGTCAGTATAACCAACAGAGTCAGAACAACATCTCTTGTTGTGATAGGTAAATATACATGGTATTGAGAATTATACTGGCAGTATAAAGAACAGTCAGAACAACATCTCTTGTTGTGATAGGTAAATATACATGGTATTGAGAATTATACTGGCAGTATAAACAACAGTCAGAACAACATCTGTTGTTGTGATGGGTAAATATACATGATATTGAGAATTATACTGTCAGTATAAACAACAGTCAGAAGAACATCTCTTGTTGTGATAGGTAAATATACATGATATTGAGAATTATACTGTCAGTATAAACAACAGTCAGAACAACATCTCTTGTTGTGATAGGTAAATATACATGGTATTGAGAATTATACTGTCAGTTTAAACAACAGTCAGAACAACATCTCTTGTTGTGATAGGTAAATATACATGATATTGAGAATTATACAGTCAGTATAAACTACAGTCAGAACAACATCTCTTGTCGTGATAGGTAAATACACATGATATTGAGAATTATACAGTCAGTATAAACAACACAGTCAGAGAAACATCTCTTGTTGTGATAGGTAAATATACATGGTATTAAGAATTATACAGTCAGTATAACCAACAGAGTGGCAACAACATCTCTTGTTGTGATAGGTAAATATACATGGTATTAAGAATTATACAGTCAGTATAACCAACAGAGTCAGAACAACATCTCTTGTTGTGATAGGTAAATATACATGGTATTGAGAATTATACTGGCAGTATAAAGAACAGTCAGAACAACATCTCTTGTTGTGATAGGTAAATATACATGGTATTGAGAATTATACTGGCAGTATAAACAACAGTCAGAACAACATCTGTTGTTGTGATGGGTAAATATACATGATATTGAGAATTATACTGTCAGTATAAACAACAGTCAGAAGAACATCTCTTGTTGTGATAGGTAAATATACATGGTATTGAGAATTATACTGTCAGTATAAACAACAGTCAGAACAACATCTCTTGTTGTGATAGGTAAATATACATGTTATTGAGAATTATACAGTCAGTATAAACAACACAGTGAGAGAAACATCTCTTGTTGTGATAGGTAAATATACATGGTATTGAGAATTATACAGTCAGTATAAACAACAGAGTCAGAGAAACATCTCTTATCGTGATTTGTAAATATACATGATATTGAGAATTATACTGTCAGTATAAACAACAGAGTCAGAGAAACATCTCTTGTTGTGATTGGTAAATATACATAATATTAAGAATTATACAGTCAGTATAAATAACACAGTCAGCATGGTCAGAGAAACATCTCTTGTTGTGATTGGTAAATATACATGATATTGAGAATTATACAGTCAGTATAAACTACAGTCTGAACAACATCTCTTGTTGTATAGGTAAATATACATGGTATTGAGAATTATACAGCCAGTATAAACAACACAGTCAGAGAAACATCTCTTTTCGTGATTGGTAAATATACATTATATTGAGAATTATACAGTCAGTATAAACAACACAGTCAGAGAAACATCTCTTGTCTTGATAGGTAAATATACATGATATTGAGAATTATTCAGTCAGTATAAACAACACAGTCAGAGAAACATCTCTTGTTGTGATAGGTAAATATACATGATATTGAGAATTATTCAGTCAGTATAAACAACACAGTCAGAGAAACATCTCTTGTTGTGATAGGTAAATATACATGGTATTGAGAATTATACAGCCAGTATAAACAACACAGTCAGAGAAACATCTGTTGTCGTGATTGGTAAATATACATGATATTGAGAATTATACAGTCAGTATAAACAACACAGTCAGAGAAACATCTCTTGTCGTGATAGGTAAATATACATGATATTGAGAATTATTCAGTCAGTATAAACAACACAGTCAGAGAAACATCTCTTGTTGTGATAGGTAAATATACATGGTATTGAGAATTATACAGTCAGTATAAACAACACAATCAGAGAAACATCTCTTGTCGTGATAGGTAAATATACATGATATTGAGAATTATACAGTCAGTATAAACAACACAGTCAGAGAAACATCTCTTGTCGTGATAGGTAAATATACATGGTATTGATAATTATACAGTCAGTATAAACAACACAGTCAGAGAAACATCTCTTGTCGTGATAGGTAAATATACATGATATTGAGAATTATACAGTCAGTATAAACAACACAGTCAGAGAAACATCTCTTGTCGTGATAGGTAAATATACATGATATTGAGAATTATACAGTCAGTATAAACAACACAGTCAGAGAAACATCTCTTGTCGTAATAGGTAAATATACATGGTATTGAGAATTATACAGTCAGTATAAACAACACAGTCAGAGAAACATCTCTTGTCATGATAGGTAAATATACATGATATTGAGAATTATACAGTCAGTATAAACAACAGAGTCAGAACAACATCTCTTGTTGTGATAGGTAAATATACATGGTATTGAGAATTATACAGTCAGTATAAACAACAGAGTCAGAGCAACATCTCTTGTTGTGATAGGTAAATATACATGATAT
The DNA here is from genome assembly GCA_944474755.1 of Limnoperna fortunei. Classification (NCBI taxonomy): domain Eukaryota; kingdom Metazoa; phylum Mollusca; class Bivalvia; order Mytilida; family Modiolidae; genus Limnoperna; species Limnoperna fortunei. The sequence continues at coordinate 48,239,837 of OX104125.1, forward strand.
TAAGAATTATACAGTCAGTATAAACAACACAGTCAGAGAAACATCTCTTGTTGTGATAGGTAAATAAACATGGTATTGAGAATTATACAGTCAGTATAAACAACACAGTCAGAGAAACATCTCTTGTCGTGATAGGTAAATATACATGATATTTGAGAATTATACAGTCAGTATAAACAACACAGTCAGAGAAACATCTCTTGTCGTGATAGGTAAATAAACATGGTGTTGAGAATTATACAGTCAGTATAAACAACACAGTCAGAGAAACATCTCTTGTCGTGATAGGTAAATATACATGGTATTGAGAATTAATACATAATATATATTTTTGACTTTTTCCTATTGGCCTAAACAAATACACATGACTTGCCATTTCCTGTCATATTGGTTTGCAAAAACTCTTTCTACTCAATAAAAAATCATATTGCACTCTGGTGAGAAATTTATGAATGAAAATACCTAGCACGTGCTGTTTCCTCCAACGGAAATCCGATAGGCAATCAAATCTTCCTTCATTTTCCACAAAACCAATCACAATTACTGTTCTGGCTATGTTCGGATTATGTTGTTGTTTGTAAACATGGTAACATCATCGAGTTGAAGTAATACGGATAGTTCTGGTGCTAATAATCGAAGATTTGCAGATATTACTAACTTGGAAATTAATGAAATCATTAAGAAAGGAGATGATGTAAACACACATGCAAATCGAAAGAGCAAGCGATTCGTTTTTTTTGCGAAAAATTTATGTGAAATGGATATGTCAGTTAGTTTGGAAATGGCGGAATCTTGGTATTTGTACTCAAATCTTTGTAAACTTTGTGCAGAAGGACTGAGGATGGGAAATTATACAAGAAATAATCACTGCAAACAGTTCGTCATGGATTATGTCGATATTTTACAGATTTTCAAGAAATAAACATTATGAAAGACAGTCATTTTTGGGAATAAAAAAATCCTGTATTTTCCATTACATGATTCAATAAATTATGTAATAAAACAATTACTACACTTGACCTTGATCAGTATGGGGTTTTATGGAGCAGGGTAGAATAATATTGAACTTGGCTTCGCCTCATTCATTATTATTCTAAACCTGCTCCATAAAATCTAATATTGATCTCGTTCAAGTGCAGTAATTGTATATTATACAGTCAGTATAAACAACAGAATCAGGGCAACATCTCTTGTCGTGATAGATATACATGATATATATACATTGAAATTATACATTCTAAAATATTTATTCAATGCTTCAGTGTAGCTTCTGCTGAAAACTTAAGAAAAACACAAAATAAGTCAATGTATAAAGAAAATATATATCTAAGAACATGTCATTTGTTGCACTTGACAAATGAGGGTGCTCTGTTTTATTTGGTTTACCTGATCAGTTAACCAGTTTTAGGGTATCTTGCAGTGACTGCTTTGATGCAGCAAAGTTATATTTATGATTTAATTTTGGTTCCATCGATCATTGAAAACAAAAGGAAAAAATTTCTACAAAGAACTTAATGCAACATGGCTTACATTTGTGTTGCACTTCTGACAGGGTCACCTTTTGGTCACCTTTTAAAAAATGACATTTGTAGGCATCACAGAAAAGCGTTGCACTCCTGACAATTTTGGCATAACTTTTTTGTTTTCTGACATATCTTCAAGATTTTTTGCAGACAATTTCCCAACAACTAGCCATACATTAAGAGGACCATAACCTGTTCGGGTGATTTTTTTAAACAGCTCACAAATTAATTTTGTTCTATCTTAAATATCCTATTAAAATTGTTACGATATATGAAATTTGTTCCCAACAATATCACAAAATTACCTCAATACTTTTAAAAGAATGTATTTCTTTCTTTTAACTTTATCATGAATTTTTTTTCTCCAGGGATGATTTATAATTGCAATATAATAGTTTTGTTGCCAAATGCAAAAATGCATTCTACTTTTGACTTTATATAAAATTTAAGAGGTAGATAACAAAAGAATGTTTCAAAAACTTTTGAAAAAAAAATTATTTTTTGAAAAAGTACAATTGCATATTGTTCAAAATCTTGCACAGAAAGTCTTTTTACATTTTTTTTAAAAAAAGCAACAAGTTATATGAAGCATAACATTGTTAAACTGAAGTAAAATGTATAAATGTTAAAGGTGTTTTATATTTCAAAATTTGTAAAAAAAAATATTATAAAAACTTTATTTCTTACCTTTACATTTCTTTCTTTCTTTTTTTTTTATTAAGTTCAACTTATGCACATTTGGAAATTATGAACAAAAACTTGATATGCTCATGCTTAAAATTGAAATTTTTTTTCCAATCTTGGGGTCCTTTTTTTAAACAGCCCATTTAATTACAGTTTGGTCTATTGCACCCCAAAATGTATATAAAGGTTAAGCAAGGCTGTGGAATGAAAGGCATTGTGAATTATAATGTGTCCTCGACATCTGAAAATAAATTATGAAAGTTTGTGATTAAATTGGAATTTGTACCCTCATTTTCTACAATGAAACTAGAAATTTATATGGTAATTATTTATGTTTAACAAAATCATACATGGGTACTTAAAAATTTTCCCCCATTTCCCTGTAAACCACCAGTCATTTACAAATACCACCTTTCTGTGATGAAAACTACCCTTCTGTCAATAATAAAAGCCTCTGTAGAATACTAGTACCACCCGCTCAGGCCCTTTCCATTAAAAAGTAAAATTTTTATTGAACTTTTCTTCTGTCAAGCAACAATTTTAACAGATAACAATGGCAAACATTAAAACTGTCATTCGCAATCATCGATGAGGATATATTGCAGCCTTATTGATAAGTAAGGAAGCGAAAGAAACTCGTACAGCCTGCAATTGAGGGTGGTATACTAGATAGCCACACTCAGAAAATAATACCTCCCTCGACTTCATCTCAGGTTTTATTCTTCATTTGTGTGGTAATCTAGTATATACCCTTAACTGCAGACAGTATGTGTATAATATCTATTAGTCATGTACGTTCTTTTCGAGCAAGTTTAAAGAAAACTTTTGTAAAATTTAAGTTTAAAAGTAAAAGTCATCACATTTTTGGTACCTTTTTGTTCAAGTTTCAGGTTTTCTTACAAAAACTCCATCTTCTATTTTAATTGACAAGGATTGCCAGTTTTCCTACCAAAGGTACTTCTTCCTTAGATAAGCCATGATATAGCTGAAAAATTGTAGACAGGACATTAAACTCAAACAAACATTGCTGAACAATCACTTATAGCATAATTTTAGTTTTAATTTGAAATTGGTGTTTACCAATATGATCTGTTTTAACATCATCGTCCCTGTATAAACCTGATTTTATTTAAGATATACCATAAGTACAATTCATGTAGTGGTTTGCTTGGCTTGTGTGTATCCCTAATGAAAATTTACACTGGAATTCCAGTGGAATTGAACTGGAATTCCAGTGGAATTGAACTGGAATTTCACTGTATTACACTGGGCAATTTGGCCTGAATTTCATTGGAATACCAGTGGAAATTCCAATGGAATACAATGGAATTCCATTGGAAATTACAGTGAAATTGATTGGAATTCCAATGGAAATACCAGTGGTAATCAATGGAATTTCAGTGGAATTTCAATGGAATACCATTGTAATCCATTGGAATTTCCACTGGTATTCGGATGAAATTCAGGCCAAATTGCCCAGTGAAATACAGTGAGATTCCAGTTCAATTCCACTGGAATTCCAGTGGTAATTACACTGGAATTCAACTGGAATTCCATCTGGAATCTCACTGTATTTCACTGGGCAATTTGGCTTTCCACTTAAAATTCCATTTGAGTGTAATGGAAATTTGGAATTTAGACAAATCTGAATTACACTTGAAATTTCAAAGCAATTTGTCTGAAAATTCATGCAACCATAAAAAAATGTCACTTGTCAAAAGTACTGTAATCACATCACAGTAGAATTTTTATAAGACATATACCAGAATGAATTAATAAATAATTCACTTACTCTTCAGGCTTCATCGATTAATGCACTCTGCATTATACATTACTTCAGGTTAATATAGAAGCGAAGCTCAATGTATAATTTCAATGTATGCATTTATTTTAATAAACACAAATTATTGTTTCCCATTGTCAGATTTTTATTTTCCTTTTCTCCATTCAAGTCCCCTAATTCTGTCTAATTAACTGCAGAAACTATTGTATTCCACATTCTTTGTTTTCTTCTCTTGATTTTGACATGCTGAAAATGCAGCCTATAAAAATATATATTATATTATTAAATTACTGTTCATTATTTAAGTTACAACAAACAGTTTTTATATGTACAACAAGCTCTAACATTTGAATTTGGGACCTGGGTAACCGAGTGTGTTAAGGTAGTTAGTTTTCTACTAGGGATGTTACTCATGGAGGTTCAAGGTTCAAATATTACTATGGGCAGGGTATGCTTGACTCTCCAGCTGCTCTTTCAATAAAAACTGTACACCATAATTGGTATGAAAATTTGCTGTAAGTGGTGTTTAACCCGCTTCAAACAAACAAAACATTAATGTATTTACATCAACCATATAAATTAGTTTTTACTTGTAATACAATTGTATATTGATGTCCAGTAGTCTTGAGTTGACCTAAACCTATCACAAATTGTATGTGGTTGGTCTAGTCATGAGTGCAAGTATACATGTATATGTAGATTGTGGAGACAATTCCTACATTCCTTATGGCCATTGAGGGGCCTCTGTGGCCGAGTGGTCAAGGTAGTTCGTCTACTATTGATCACGTGGTCTGTCAACACTGAGATTGCGGGTTCGATTCTCACTGCAGGCAGGGTGTACTAGACTCCAATCTTAATTGACAAGGATTGCCAGTTTTCCTACCGCAGGTCGGGTTTTCTCCGGGTACTCCGGCTTCCTCTCCCAATAAAAACTGGACGCCACGATATAGCTGAAAAATTGCTGAAAGTGGCGTTAAACACCATCAAACAAACCTTATGGCCATTGAAGGTTACTGTGCATGCATTTTTTAAATTTATATTTTCATCAACAAAATATATTTTTTTTGCAATTAAACTGACCTTGGAGTGTTTTACAGGTTGTTGATCTGTCTTCAACGTCTTTTAAATCTATAAAATAAAATGAAAATGTTTGATCATGAACTGCAAAACAGTATAATTTAATTAGTTTAATAAATTAACAGAGCATGCATGAAAATATAAGTTATTAATAGCAAGAGCGTAAATTTTAACTGCTGCAAATTTGTTACTTTTCTACATTATTGGGTATCTTGTTATTAGAGACAGGACCTGCTTACATGACGGAAGCATCTTAGTGCACCCATGGTTTTTATTTGGTAAATTTGGGTTACTCGCCACGTTTTTTGTTTCTAGTTGTAAATGTTTGTCTGAATCTTGATCTGTAATCTATTTTCCTTGTTAAAATATAACCCATGGTATTGATAAAATTAAATCATTACTGTGATTGCATATTTCATGTAGCTAAGGTGCTGTACGAGTTGGTGTCATATTGGACTTGATAATGCTATTTACTAGGACATCCATTTTTAATTAATATTTACCATATTTATGGCCCAGCATTTAGGCTGTGTATAACATACTCCTTTAATGTACAGTAGGTATGAAACAAGTCAGTTCTGGATGTATAAACTGAAGTATTTGGGCTTTATACATGGTCATGAAGTCTATCATCTGCATTGAAAGAAAGTATAATAATCAATGAAGGAAATCCTAAAATCTCATGTATAAAAGCCCCGTTAAATCTCATATACAACATATTTACTTCCAACAGTAGAAACATTCTGGCAAATATACTCAAAATTAATTTCCATAGGAAGTCAGCCATTTTTGTTTCTAAATATTATTTGCACAACACCCCCCTTTTTTCTAAATTCGCTTTGTTTTATCCACAACATAGACAATGTTAGATAAACTGAAGTTACATCCTTATCCTATATCATAAAAAATTATTGAGGCATAGTGTTAACGATTTGTGAAATAAACACAGTGGAAATAAACTAAAATAACTCACCATCAATAAATAGGTCTTGGTATTATAGTTATCCATCGTCTCCATGCATTGTAAGCCTAGCGGAACTGTACCCTATCTCCAACAACCACCCCAATCTTCACGTCCGTGTTTTTTTCTGGGTATCTGCACAAATGATAACTGCACATTGTTCGCAAACCCATCATCCCACATCAATTACTACAAAAGCGTAGGCATTGCCGTTTGAAAATTTAGCGCGAAATAACATTTGCCTCGTTATCGTTATTTTCATGAATGTCAGTATAAACGAATTCCAATCAATATGTTTATAAAAGTCGTTGTTTATTCAGAAAAATCATATTTATGCATTCGATGTATATATCAAATATACAAAGCGTATATTTGCTTTAATATTTTACATATTCACGACATTGCCGATTTCGGCGCACTTTCGTTTCATGCAAAAATAGATTTTCAATCCTATAAATGTAACAATTCAAAAAACAAATCCATGTGTTACATGTTCATCGTAGCTTGATTATATAAGGAGATTCACCCAAATGTCCGACGAGTAAATCTTCAGTTCTAAAACATCATCTATAAAACTGACAATGAATTTGACCTGGAGGCAAGCGAAAATGCAAGTCTGGTTCCCCGAAATCGGAAATGGCGAAAAGGGGGGAGGTAAAACTAAAAGCTCGCCGAAAACGCTCCGTTGTTCATGGCACGTCTTTTAAAGAGCTAGATATCACAAGTTATTGAGAGGCGTGTCAATGATTTCTTCTGGATGAAAACCCATGTACGAAGAGAAAAATTGTATCAGAAAAGAGACCAAATTTGGGAATCTTATTGCAAAGCTACGCAAGATGTTTCAGGGTATGTACAAATGTTTTAAGCCTGCAATCATTACAATTTACATTTTAACCTTAAATAATAATTATAAGAGGGTATATTCTTTATCTTTTAATATATTCAACATAGCAAACTATGATATGCATGCAGTAACTGAATCCATGAATTGTTTACTATCATGGTACCAGGTAACAGACATTATTAATTTATATTTTTCTTTAAAAACTCGTAGTAAGACATTTCATTTTTGAATAATGAAATTATGGACTAAAACTTGCACATGTTAAACTGTCAAGTTAATGAATATTAAGAGGAAAGAACAAATAATAAACAAAACTGCAAATGGAACAAACTTTGAACATCTGGTTTTAGGAAATATGAAAATTCCAAGTTATTTATTCTCAAAATATCGACTATTGAATGTAAAAATTTTTATTTCAGATAAGCTTTCTTGTTGGTATGACAAAAGAACTGACAAGTATTGTCAAGAAATTTACTGAAGAATGGAAGGACCAGAAAACAAAATGAATGTTAATGATTTAAGCCAAGAACAAGATTATATTCAGTAAGTTAATTAAATTCAATAATTTCTATAATAAAATATAGTTTGTTTAAAATAAACCTATTCACTGTAAGTATAGATTCAAAAGAATCATGAATTTGTGACAACATGACAACACAACGATGCTTGTGCAAATCTTAAAAAAATTCACTAGTATATGACATTGTGGAGATTATCCTGCAACTGGCTGAGTGGTTAAGGTAATTAGTCTACTATTGATCATGTGGCTGTCAACAACGATTTGAGTATGGCTGCGGGCAGGGTGTACTCAACTCAATCTTTATTGACATGGATTGTCAGTTTTCCTACCGAAGGCTGAGTTCCTCACCCTTAACTCCTGCTTCCTCCCCCCATATAAAAACTGGAGACTAAGCTACAAAAGTGGCATTAAACACCATAAAAACAAACAAATAAAACAGTACTGCATGGCTTTTAATTTAGCCAAATACGTGTACATGCCATCTCATATCACATGCACGTTACTGACATAATATAGCATTATTACTGACATAATATAGCATAATATAGCATCTGTTGTTATTCTTGTCAGTTTACTGTTCTTTTCTGGTTCATGACCTGTTGTTTAATGCAATATTTTCTGTGGTGTCATGTTCTTACAATATTACACAATATTAATGTTTGAGCACGTACTTAAATCGACTAGAAATTCCCACTGCTCCCCATAGGATATAGGGGGGTATGTACATTGTATATACTGTTTTCCGTCTGTTTCCATATCAATTTTTTGTCTTATTTTTGTAAGCAATTATAAGTGATACAAAACTGAAAATTTTTAAATAACTTTGTATTTGAATGATCATGCCATATTGTGAAATCTTTTTTCAGCATGGATATGATTATGAAACCAATGCACAGTACTAGTACCATTTGATGACAGAAGCAATGAAGGACAATCAACCAAAATCTATTGGAAGATTAAGATTTCAAGGAACCATTTATAAATCAGTTTAGCCAAATCTCGAATATATTATGTCACCAAAAAATACAGAATTGATTAAATTCAAACTGTTATTTTTTGCTCTTTATATGGTCATTTAAACATCAGTGTAAATGTATTTTCATTTGTTTCTAATTAAATCTTTATATGATTGTGAATTAGTTCATTATTTATAACTGAATAATTTATTTCTCACTTATGCTAAGAGCAAATAAAAAGAAGTATAACCTTTTATGAACAATTTTGTTTTCTATATAATTATTTACTGACAAATGAAATGTAGTTCTTAAATTTTGTTTAACTTGTGTATGACATTTTTTATAAGGTATGAATTTTTATTCCTAAGGATTTCCATTAGAACAAAATTGTACATACCAATGGAATTCCAATGCATATCACAATGGAATTCCAATGGAATTGATTTTTTCCAATGGAATTCCAATACAATGGAATATAAAGTGGAATTTTATTAGAATCCCACTGGAATTCCATTGAAAATTCCAATACAATGGAATTTTACTGGAATTTTATTAGAATTCCACTGGAATTCCATTGGAAACCAATGAAATTCCAGTGGTAGATGTGATTCCAGTGGAATTCAATTGAATTCCACTGGAATTCCAAGGTTTTTTTCATTGGGGATGAGCTTCTTGTGCAAATTATGCCTGATCAATAGTTTTTATTGACATTGTTTGTCTGTTTTCTCTTTGGCTATTTCTGTTTCTTCCATCAATAAAAAAAACATGAAATAGCTGAAAGATTGCTTCATTAAACACACAGTAATAGTTGGATCCCATCTGCAAATCATTCTGGTTTTATCAGATACCCAAGCTAAAAAAAACAGTCCTGATCTTCTAGCCATTCTCATCATTTTACTGGGTAAGGTGCCAAATTTCTTTGAAAGCACAGTAGGCCTAACTTGACCCATCAACTCTATTGACCATGATATCTTAGTGTTTACTGTAATTAGCAGGTTAAACTACAAAATGTTCGTTATTCTTTTCTACAGTCATAGTTTACTGTGTATATATAATTTGTTAACTTTATATTTACAGCTCTTAATGTTTGCATTAATTAACATTTTTATGTGTAAACTGCTGTACTGAAACCATAAGGCTGATGAAAAACTTATCATGTTCTGTTATAGAATATTTTACAAAGAGTGTAGAAAGAAATATTGACTGTATGGAGGGGGACAAGGTAGATCTATGTTGTGAAGTCCTGGATGCAGATGCTACAGCTGACTGGGTTAAAGAAGGTGTTGTTCTTCAGAATTGTGATCAGTATGAAATTAAAGTACTCGGTAAAATCCATACTTTATCAATTATACAGGCTGAATTGCAGGATGCTGGCAATTACACGGTTAAAATAAACAGAAGACTGAGATCAACAACACTACACATCAAAGGTTTGATTGTCAAATATTTTTCTTTGAAATTCAACTTATTGTACTAGTTGCAATTTGCTTCATGGTATAGTTGGTAGCTTTCTCACCTGGTATGCTTCATTGTGTGGCTTGGATCTTCAGTAATCAGGTAATCACAAAGCCTGCACAAAGACTGGATTTCTTACTGTGAAAAAAATTTCTTCGAATGTGCATGCATGTTTTATTGTGGACTTAATATCACTGAAAAAAACAAGCAAAACTGTGCATACCACAGACTATATTTTCTGTTGTGAATAAGTAAAAACATACACTCACTTACTTCCAGTTCTTCACTATAATTATTAAGTAGATAATATGATATTAATACGTAATGATTTCTGTATTGGCCTAGGTATTGGTCTAAGGCTTGCTGTATTGGCCTGAGGTTCAGCCAAAACCAATAGCTAGGCCAATACAAAAATCATCACGTAATGATATCTTTATTAATTAATCAGTCCAAATTAATTAGGCCAATTCAGGTTGGAATCGGGCCAATACCGATATTGAACTAGAAAAATTCATATTGAACTGGTTCAGCAAAATATATCATATCGGCAGTTTTGCTGTTATCTAAGTGAATATTATAGTAGTTAATTATACCCCCACAAACTTGTTTGAGAGAGAGATATGTAGGAATCACCCTGTCTGTCTGTCTGTCCGTCTGATCACATCCCTTGTATGCCCAACTCCTCCTAAACCGCTTGATGAAATTTAATGAAATTTAGCATAAAGGAAGTACATTATATGTAGATGTGCAGGAATAATTTTTATTGACCTCAGTTATCATTAACTTATTAAGGGGAGATAATTGGACTTGAAAAAAAGGGGGGGGCGGGTATCCCTCTGTGAGCTGCTAACAGTCCACATTTGTTAATAACAAACATTATTTTTTATCATAGATAACAATACGATAGAAATATTGTAAATAACAACCTCTGCACTCAATAACACATTTTAGTAACACTGCACTCAATAACACATTTTAGTAACACAGAAAAATGACAAAGTATTATTCATATTTCCTCTCCAGAATATTTCACTACGTCATTGGCTACTAGGACATGTATAGAGGGTGAAAATGTACACTTTGAATGTGCAGTGCTTGAAGATAATCAAACAGCCCTGTGGTTAAAAGATGGCACTGAAGTGAGCACATCAGGCAGATATCAAGTGGAGAAATATGGGAAACTTCACAGACTTGTTGTAAACAATACTACACTTGATGATCAAGGAGAATACTCTATTACGATAAAAAAAATTGTTCGAAGTTCCAAACTTATAGTTCAAGGTAATACAGTGTGTGTTCAGTCTGCATATATTTTAGCAATCAAGTTTTAGTAAATAAAGTATTCCAGTGGTCCTATACTAATTCTTTGGGTTCCTCTTTATTAATTTGAGTTTCTAGTGTTGATCCCAAGTTAAATATTGCTGTCATCTAAGAACATATTTTTATTTAAATACCCTAAATACCAATAAGAGCTTAGCTTCTCAGGTACCCGACACTTGTGAATGTTAAAAATATGGTCTCTATTAATTGTCAGCCTCTTCAGAGCAAATGTCCAACACATTGTATCATATTATTCTAGTAGTATTCAAAAAAAGATTTCATATTGTCCTCCAATACTGATCCTCACTGAAGGTGATAGCCAACTTGTCTGTCAATCTGTTCTTCTATCATAGTAGTATCTGTAAAAACCGTTGACTTTTAAATTGGGTGTGGAGGTGTTCGTTCATCAAGTGTGGTGCATAAGAACTATAACTCTACATACACTAATTGTTGAGTTACTCTTTAATTGTTTATTTTTATTGTCCTGAAAATAACATACCGACAGCTGGATGGATAGTGTTGTCCGGAGCATATCTCCAATTATACTTGACCTATTGACTTTAAACCTGGAGCGTGGATAGATTGTGATGAGTAGTGCACAGGAACCATAACTCTTTAATTGTTCAGTTATCTCTCTTTTTTCTTGTCGGCAAAATAGCTTTAAACCTGCTGCATGGATTTTTTCAAACTTTTTTTACATATATATAGGTTATTTTGTTTTTGTGTATTTTTTCTTAAAATTTATTAAGCTAACCAAATAGCCAAATATATCACAATATTTCACTGGTTTATTGTTATAAATTGCCCATCCCTATAGAATAGTTGAATGGTCTTTAAGTAGTGTACAAGGCAGTGTTGCTATATGCAAGAGTAATTAAAAATGTGTATCAATTTTTAGTAATAATGAATCCCGACTTACAGGCCACTGCTGATGGTGGTTCATTTTACTGGTACCTATTTCTTAAGGTTAAAACCATGACAATTTTACTATACTGCTTCCAGAAATAAATGACAAAAAATTGACACATTTCAGTATATTATTTCAGAACTCCCTCATGCTATTCGTCAGTTAAGCGAAAAAGAAAAAGAACTTTATTTAGAAATCATCAAATCTGGTACAGAAACAAGATTTTTCATTAGAATTGTGATCATTGGAGAGAATGGGGTTGGTAAAACATGTTTATTGCGACGATTGCTTGGAAAATCCATTGAAGATGTGGAAAGTACAGATGGGGTAGATGTACACATGTGCAAAATCAGGCAACATGACGGACAGTGGGTTGTTGATGAAGGTACATGTTAATATCATGTTGAATGAAGTATTAGATGAAAGCAAGTATTGTACCAAAAAGCTTCACTGCTTTCTTAACATACCTAAAACACATCAAAAACATTGAAATGGATGTGCATTGTTTCTAAGATATAATATAAGAAGTCCATGTTTATTGTGTATACATTCTGGTATACTTATATGGCTGCATTTACTGAAAACAAATATATCAAATCATTGTCATTTATACAACAAGCAGATGTCAAATTAAATACAAGCAATGTAAGAGACAGTTCAACATATGTTCTGATCCAGATGTTGAAATGCATCATGAATTGGCTGCCAATAATGATGACTGTTATTGATTGTGAAACTGCTAAAGCCTGGAGTAATTTCTGCAGTGGGGTCTAATTTAAATAGGGAAATGGTGTAAATCAGATACTGTAGTTGGATGCATTTATTGTACTTAAGATATAACTTGATTTGGTGTATTATTACTTTACAGTTACCAATTTAAAAAGAGACATGATGACCAGAATAAAAATGGCAGTAAAGGAAAAGGCAAAGAAACAGGATGCTTTCACGATAAATGCAGAAACACATGAGGCTGTATCAGTAAATGCAGAAACAGACATGGCGTTACCAGTCAGTTCAAAGACACGCGAGGTTTTACCAGTAAATGCAGCGGCACAGGAGGATGCCAACAATGAACACAACAATTATAGTCAAAACAGGAACTCTGGATCTTCTGAAGACAAGCAAAGTCAGCCAGGAACAAGTATAGAGAATGGACAAACCAAGGTGGAGAGAAAATCTAGGGACAATAAAAGGAATAAAATTGAACCATCAGCTCCAGGAATATTTGACAGCAAACAGAGAAATAGTGATGGATTTACTTTGCCAGAGGATGAGTTCCAGAGATCATTAGGAGAATATAACCAGTTACAAAAGTTAGAGAAGAAAATTGAACCAAGACTAGAAAAAATGTTATCAGAGACTTTTTTAAATGAACTTTCCCAGTTTATAAATGATATTGAGAAATATGAAATGCCTAATGGAGTCTTGGTGGACTGTGGAATTTGGGATTTTGCTGGACAAAAGCATTATTATCCAACACATCCAATTTTTCTCAATCCAAATGCTGTACATCTATTGGTTGCTGATATAACAAAAGATATAAAACAGATAAACACTGAAGGTGGCTATGACAAGATTGGTGGTAAGTATCACAAATGAAAGGAAACATTGTTTTTATGTCATGCCAATGAGAGTTAGAGAGATGTACATTCGTTTGTTGTTTGTATTCAAACATTGAAGCTTTTTTATGAAGATGACTTTACATCTACCGAGTCACAACATGTTGAGATCCGTTCACTGGCAAAATAATGCAGGGATTAGCCAAATGTTTCATGCTTTAGTGAACTTAGAATAAATGAGGTGTTTACTAATACATGCATGTGCAAAGCAGGACATCAGTGTTGCACAGACACATTTTCTTGTTGTCTAATTGGTTATTCTTGTCTTTATTCTCTGTGAATCTTGTCCAGCCTTCAGCCTGTTGCTTGTTTATCTTTTGACTTGTGCCTTAGATATTGTACATGTGGATGTATCACCATGACACAGAGTGTTGTGTAGAATGACCTTTATATTATCTTGATTTTGACACCAAGGTCAAACTTATGTTACATTTATATTGAAAGTTTGTCCAGCCTCTTCAGAGTACCTTTTTAAGCTCACCTACCTGACAGGTCATGTGAGCTATTAGTACCACTTTGCGTCTGTCATCATTGTCGTCGTCAGTGTGTGTACACTGTTTACATTTTTAATCTTCTGTCAAACCTGCAATTGAAACTAAACTTGGTCAGGATGTTCATTGGATGAACCTTTACAAAGTTTTATATTCTGATTGGAAACTAATATGGACACCATCCCAAAACTTAGTTTAACATCACACTCTATTAGAAAAATGTTTTTAAAAGGCCTCTTCTCTAAAACTGGTTAGCCAATCGGAAAAAAAAACTTAACACCATTATTCTTTGGATGGTCCTCTATAAGGTTTATTTTTTTGGCCAATTGAAAATTTAAAATGGCCACTACCACAGGACTTCTTGGGAAAATTTTGTAGAAGTCTTCTCCTCTGAAACCAGTTAACCAATCAAAGTTATTGGATATTTATTGGATGGTCCTCTACAATAGCTTTTAAGTAAGACCACCATGGCAATTTAAGACTAAGTTTAACAGAGGACTCTATTGAACCAGCAGAAAAACCAAACAGCAAGATAATGTTATTTATGACAGTAGAAAACTGACAATTAAAGGACTTGGTTAGGCACAAAGGCACTTGTTTCAGAAAACAAAATTACTCCATATTCTAATACAGAACAAGGTTTCTTAACGTTTGAAATTTCTATCAGCACTTGAATTTTGTAATTCACCTACTTTTATGAATGCCACTTTTAGTAATTTTCCAGGCATATTATTGTGTAAAGACTTTATTGGGGAGTAGGAGTACAAGGGGAAAACCCCCAACTTTCGATAGGACAACTGGCAATCCTTGTCAGTTAAGATAAGAGTTTAGTACATCCTGCCAGCAGTGAGACTCAATTAACCCGGAAGTGTTGACAGGCATAGTAGATGACAAACTACGTCAACCAAAAAAGTTTAGTGTAACCTGGTTTTATTTTTTACAGAAATATTGACTCGCTATGCTTCTTATAAATTATCACAGGCAATATGAAATGTACATGTGTGTTTAATCAAATATTGCATGTCTATTAACTGTCCATCACATGGAGATAAATCATTTAAGTACTCAGAGATACATGACTTTTCTGTTTATTTCCACTGACTATAAACCAATATTGTCAAACAGATAGCTATAATCATTATATAAAACTTTGAATACCTGTCCACCATATGTAATGGGGCACATTATAGTCTTACATATTTGTTTTTGGTAGTCATTTCAGCTATCTTTTTCAGAATACATTGATTTCTGGTTTGATAGTATTCATTCTTGTGGAGCTATTGAGGCTACAAAGAAGTCCGCACGAGATCATCTGAATCCACCTGTCATTGTTGTGTGTACTGGTATGGACAAATGTAAAGACCAGGTATAATGTTACCTCATTTTAGCATACTTACAACAGTTACTGGGTCAATACGGCATACTAAACAGCTAAGTTCTTGTATTGTATTGGGAGTTTTAATCAAGATTTGTATACTATTGTTCGTCAGTAATTGTTAATGTGTTCCCAATTTTACATCTTCATATCAATTTGCTTACTGTGTGAAAAGAATTAATATAACCAACAACAAATTTGCAGGTTTAGTGCAATAACTAACTCATTATCCTTAAGTTTCAAAGCCAACATTGACTTTTGTGGATTCCCTTAAAGAAATTGAGGAGATTAAGGTTTTCAGGAGAATTAAGGTTTTGGTGTTTGTAGTGTAATTCATAAGGACTTGTAACATGAATAAACCAACTACATTATACTTATTATTGATTGGCAATCAACAAGCAGAGTGGTGCTTATAATGGTGTTACTGATATTTGACCAATTAAATTAAAAGCTGATATTTGTAGCTCTTCTGTCGTTGCATGCAGAAAACAAAATAAAATTTGACTTATTAAGGAGGACATTTTCTAAACATTATTGGTAGTTTGTTAATGCATGGCTGTATTTGATATGTTTGACTTGGAGTTTAATGTGCACATGTGAGCTTTATTGCAATATTATCTTAGTGTTTAATTTATTGCACACATAATCATAAAGAGGTTAAATCCGTCATTCGTGTTACAGTTGCATGAAGATTTCAATATTGGCCAAGTTATTTGTTCCAGGCAAGGCATATTGGACTTAGGCTTTGCATCAGTCCACATTCTGTTATTATTATGCAATAAATTAATCATATTTCTCACATCAAGATTATAAGTAATCAAAATTAAATTGTATATCTAAAATGGAAATGATTAAACCTTTCAGGTTTTTTATGTTTTTTATCTTTTAGTTGCATGAAAGAAAGGAAAAGTTTCGTAAACAGCTTCTGTCAATGATGCATAAAGAAGAGAAGCAAAAACATTTACGACGTATTTGCCACGTCTCAAACACAGAACCATTAGATAAAGACTTTGATGATTTACGCAAATCGATTTTTGAGTTTGGAAAGAATATAGAATCATACGGAAAAAAGCTACCATTAAGATGGATTCGCTTAGAACAAACCTTAGATATTGTTCGTGGAGCTGGTATGAACTTACTGTCCTGGCCTGATATGACTGACTTGGCATCTAAATGTTCAATTGAAGATGAACTTGAGGTCAGCCTTTTCCTAAAGTATCATCATAAAGTTGGTAGCATCATTTACTTTGAAAGTTTAAAAGAACATGTTATATTAAACCCAAAATGGCTCGCAGATGCATTTCGTTGTTTTGTATCAGATAAATTTGATGACGATCTAAAACTGACCCCAGAATGGAAAATTCTAGAAGACACAGGAGAGCTTAAACAATCTCTAATTGTAAAACTGTTGCATAAAGAAAGTGAGCGTGAATTTTACAAGCACGAGAGACTTTTAGTAAAAGTAATGGAAATGTTTGGTGTTATTGTTAAACTTCAATCTTGCATGGAAGAAAATCAAAGTGTTAGGACATATTACATGCCATGTATGATTTCTGAAAAAACATCCATTGAGGAAATCTGTAATGTGTTTGGTGTAAAGAGAGATTCCTGTACACAAACACCATGGCTGTGCATCCAGTTTGACTTTATGCCTTTTGACTTTTTTAACCACATCTTTTGTTATTACATCAGAAAATACACTATTTGCACTGAAGCATTATCTGGAAGAACGGCTTTATATCATGGTATGGGAGTATTCTTCCTTGACAATACCAAGTCAAGAAAATTTATTTTGTGTTTCTCTAAAAATGCAATTGCAATGCAAATATGGCAATGGAGAAAACTAGAGCAAGGAACATGTAAATCAATGCTAGAAGAATTGAGGTCAGTGGTACACACCATGAAAGACAAATATGAACCTAGAAGGATTTCCTATTATGAAAAAATCAAGTGTTCTAATGGTAATATTCACATCAAACTCGGACGTTGTAGCTACAAGGATTTGACAGATTTAGAAGATTTTTTCTGTGAAGAACACAATGAAATGCATGATACCAGAGATTTCTTTGAGACTTGGTTTGAAGAGTACTCGGAGGAGAATATCCAGTATCCAAAGGTATAGCTTGATGTTTTTACCACAGTTTTAGCCCAGATCTATGAAACTTGCAAGAAACATTGCACACATATTGAAGCTGTAAACCTGCTATTATAATATGAAAATTTTCCCCATTTTGCTATACATGAGACATTTTTCATTAAATTTTTTTGTGCAATCAATACAAACCAGATTCCTAAACTTTGCAGAAAGAAGCATTGAAGTTGTGCACCTGCTATTACGGAATAGTGCGTGAAAGTTTCTCCACTTTTAACTCGCCTGATACTAAGCTATTGGTATTACTTGTCATCTGCTGTCATTCGCCTTCATCATTAAATTTTCTTCAAAAATCTTCTCCAAAACCACCAAAGGAATTGCTTGAAACTTTGCACACATCATCAGTAAAATATCCTCTAACAAGTTTGTGCAATTGATAGCCGCAAACATAATCAATATATCTACCTTGGCTAAAAATATAACAGGGATTCAAAATACAGTTTTTGGCTTACTGCAGAGACTTTCCTTTTCAGCATCAAACGTCAAAAGCTCATCAAAACTATTGAGTTGAAGTATTTGAAAGATGACAACTTGCAGGAGTTATTTCTCCGTAATTGTTAAAATTGACGATTTTTTCCTTAAAATCTTGAAATCTTAGAACTGGAGAAAAATTAGCATTGCTCATTTGATCAGCTCTATGTTATAGACCGTATAGGAGTTAATCCACTTGGATAATTTTTAATTCACCTAACCTGAAAACGTCCTTTCTACACTACAGCCAAAACGGATTACGCCAAGTCCGTGAGTCCATGATGGACAACGATTGTAGTACGCGGACATTCCCGATGGACAGAAGTTCATCATTCGCGGACACTTCAGATATAATGTCCCCAATGGATCCGCAATTTCTTCCATATGTCCGCGAACGTAAACGTTATTGTCATGGACTGAATTCGATAAATACTTTATTTGAAGATAGTGTATTGTTCCAATCATTAAACCATTCAGTTGTGTATTAATTCTTTACAGATCGTCAGTAAAAACATGTTCAAGAAGGGTACTTTATTAATTATTTTACATAATAAATATTTTAATATTAATTTGTAAAAAAGGGGTAACAAAAAACAGATATAGTTAACTTTTATACAATAAATGTGTGTTTAAACTTTTATAATAAACAGCAGGTATTAATAAAACGCTGGCGTAAAACACCTTTCCTTATGGTGCCCCGAGGAATTAGGATACCTGTCGTCCACCGGATGCAAAATAGAACGGTCCATTGATCAAGGAACACCTGCGATTTTATTGCGGGGTTAACTAATATACGCGTGTATAAATGTGTTTAAGAGTTGAAAGGTATGAATTACGGTAAATTTCATAATTGTAATAAAAAAATGTCCCGCTGGCTTCCTGTTCAGGTGACTGGTGTTAATTGATGAAGGTAACCAACACGTGGACTTTCCGTGTAATTAAAATACTACGCCGACCGCAAAGTTTTATTGCTCAAACACATTGGAGCAATATTTTTCCCACACGTTATATTGTTAGTAGTGGAATATTGTTAAAAAGGCATATTTACTTAAATTTTATTAAAGGAATTTTGTACAATTAGTTGCAACCTCGAATTTTGATGTCGTCAGCCAGCGACACGTGTCACTTATAGTTTTTTGCTCCTCCCATTCATTGAGTGATTCCCGCCTCACCTATTGATATTTTGGTAATAGGTGTGTTAGTTTTGGCACACCTATCTGTCCATTAATCTAATCTCATCAGGTATTCAAAGAGACCAATAATTGACACATGATTTCTCACTCCGTGCATGTCCGATTGTTATAGAATTTACACAACGTAGAATCTGTTGAATGAACAATTATGTAAAACGAACATAAAAAAAAGACATATGAGTAACGAGGTTTCTAAAATGTTACTGCCTTTCTGCAACAAATACTTTCATTACGAAATTCTGCAGTTACAACATATGCCTTGTACAAAAACCGTGTTTATCGCGGCAATACCGCGAAGTCCATTAATAGACGATTCTGCAGTCATTTTGGTCACGGAACGTTCGCGGACAATTATCACTAAAAAAATTGATTGCCGCGTCGCGTTCGGCCGTGTTTTTTCGCGGACTTTGCGGAATCCATCTTGGCCGCAGTGTACCCCAAAACCACTGAAGGCTAGCTTTGAACTTTTACACACATCATCAGAAAATGTGTTGTACCAAGTTTGCATAAATCATGTCCCCAGATCAACCAAAATGACTGCCCAGCTAAAATACAACCGGGTGCGGTGCAAAAAAAGTTTTTGCCTTTTAGTTAAAAAATACAACAGATACAGGAAAGCTGAAGCAACCTTTCTTCTACAAAACCTCTACAAAACTCTCCATTGTCAAAGCTGTATGATGACCCCTTGTTGGAGTTATTGCACCTTAATCATCAAAATTAATGTTGTTTGTCATTCTTTCATTCAGATCTTGAAAATTAGTTGAGTTAGAGAAAAAGTTAGCATTGCTCAATTGTTCAGGTCTATGAGAGCTACAAAATGGCTTTCAGGGTCAAGATCGTCTTATCAACCTTTAGGAGTTATTCCCCTTGAACTGTTTTTTAATCAATTTTATGTGATTTAAAAAAAATTAATTTTCCGGGAAACCAGTTAAAAGTCTGCTTTGCAATTGTGTTCACATCATCAGTAAAATGTCCTCTACCAAGTTTGCACAAACCATGGTGGCAGACCAATCGAAATGGCCTCCGTGGCCTAAAACAGAACTGGGGTTCAAAATACAGATACAGTGTAACCATAAAGAACATCATTCTTCAGCATCAAAAGCTCTACAATACTCTCATTGAGTTGGTTGTACGACCAACCCTTGTATGATTTATTGCCTCCTAATTGTCAAAATTGATGTTTTTGGCCATTTGTTCCTAAAAATGTTGAAACTTATTAGAACTAGAGAAAAAGTTAGCATTGCTTGAATGTTCAGCTCTATGAGAGCTACAAAACTGACCTCAGGTCCAAGATTGCCTGATGAAGTGTTAGAAGTTATTCCCCTTGAACTTTTTTGATCAATTTTAATTGATTTTAAATATCTTCTCTTAAACCAATAAAAGGACTGCATTCATCATCTTTAGGATTTCCTCTACCAAAATTATGTTAATCATGACAGCTTACCTACCAACATGAAAACTAAGAGCTAGAGAAAAGCTTTTTGAATCAAAATTATTCAGCTCATCAAGATCTGCAAAAATGATTATTGGTGCATATGTGTCGGACATTTCCTTTAAGGAGTTATTCTCTTTAAAATTTCAAAATTAATGATTTTTGCAGAAGTGTTGGACAATTCCGTATAGGGAAAAAAAGCTAGATAAAAAGGAAGAATTGTCAGACTTGAGTGAGCAATCCAGGCTCCTGTTAATCAATTGTAACTTTAAAAAAATCTTCTCCTCTTCAACCACTGAAAGGACTGCTTTGAAACATTGCACACATAATTTTTAGACTAACCTGCACCAAAATTGCACAAATTATGACAGCTGACCAATAAACATACATGTAGCTCATATGCTATAAATAGAACATGGTGGTCAAGCTATAGTTTTTGGCCTGAAGTTCAAATAATATAACAGATACAGGTAATCTGAAGTGAACAAAAGTTCTACATTATTCTCTAATTAGATGTGATAATGTCTTAGAGGAGTTATAGCCCCTAAATTGTCAAAATTGTAGTTTTTTGTCATTTTTCCTCAATATCTTGAAAACTAACAGCTAGAGGAATCATTCAGCTCATCAAGATCTGCAAACATGATTATTGGTGCATATGTGTTAGACAACACCAATAAGAGTTATTCCCCTTAAAGTATCAAAATTAATACTTTTGTGTAGAACTGCTGGATATTTCCTTATAGGAATGAAAAGGTAGATAAAAAAGAAGTCCAGGAGCCTCTAGTTTGAGTAATCGATTTCTCGTACAGTTTTCAGCTTCTTTTTATAACATTCCTCATTTATGAAGGTAAGTGATTTGCAACCCGGTCACTTGAGACTAGTGATTTTTAGGTGATTGTGTCTAGATTTGATATAATAACATTTAATTCATAAGCCCAATCAAAAAAGTTACGGAATAAATATTGATAAATAAAATAAATTATGTTTAATTTTATTTTATAGAACAAAAACTATGAGTCAATATCGAAGGAGGACGAAGGTAAATAGTATATATACATGAATGTTCTTAATATAATAAATATTTTTGCTAATCACTCTAGTGGTTATGTATCGGAAACTTATTATTCAATATTGTTTGCATAACAGTTCATAAATGGGAAAGTTATGAATATTAAAACCAAGCACTAGGTACCCAATTTGTACAGAACAACTTGATTATTGTGAACTGCAAAGTGTCGGAGCAGCTTTTCATCAAATATAAACCAGGATTAATATGGTAGAAAACGATCTGTTTTGGTAAATATCGTAGCAGAATTTTAACCTGCAAATCTTATAATTGAAAGTCAGTATTTTGCACAATATTGAACTTGCAAACGTAAGGTGTCATCGCATCAAGCATATATTCTATTAATTAAATGTTTGTAGAGGTCATTTACACTAGGGTTCAAGATGAAAATAAGATGAAACATGGTTTGAAAATTGTTACTTAAAGTCTCTAAAGTACACAATATGTTTGAGTAAATTATTACAACTGATGCCAATGCTGTCATCAATAGGAAAAATTAACATGATTAAATAAAGTCTTCATCAAACCATTTATCCAGTTCAAATCAAAGATTTATCGGGTAAAATTTTTAAATTATGTAACATGATTAAAGCATTGAAATACATTTTGATCTTTAAGTTAAGTGGACAATTTGTGTCTAAAAATGCCATACAAAACAAGAAGCTTGACACATAGGTGAACACCCCCATTTCCTAAGTTCACTCAAGTGTGAAATATTTGGCACAGTCCTACAGAACTTAGCCAGTGAAGAGAGCTCATCATGTTGTTCCTGTTTATCAAGTTTCATCAAAATGTGAAGTCATCTTCATCAACAAATCTGCATCACAAAGGTCGGACAAACAAATAGGACAAAATTCCATGTCCTACCAATTGTCTATCGCAGGACATAATAACCACTTATCTAGGGATATGTAACTCTTTATTTACATTTTAGAGTTAAATATTTAAACAATTGTACCAAATCAAATTGTTAAATGCATCTATTCCACCTGATATGACATGACAGCACATTTCACATGTCACATTTCTGTTCATCACAAGGCAGAAGTCAATTTAATTGGTCAAATCACAAAAAAGTTGAGTCTTGACTTGATAAAGATTCATGATAATAATTTACTTAATCTTTGGTTTTATTGGTATTTGGTTAATTACACCAGAATAAATTAATACTCATTGCTATAAATGCAGCAAAGGATTTTTTTTTTCTTTATCTTTTTATTGGATCATGTGAATGTTGCCAACTTGCCATTCAGTCATTAATTGTGTCAGTCTCTGGACTACCTATACATTGATATGTAAAGTTATTTTAAAGTCTCCTTTTATATTAAAGATGATAAGATGTGGATGAATGGTTTTGGATTTGTATTCCTCACTTAACTGTTTGTATGTATTGTTGATTGATTGAATGTTTGTTTTACGTCCAACGAGCAGCATTTCAGCTACATGTATATTCAGGACAAGAACAGATTCACATACAATAAAGAAACGGGAAAAAGATTTGGACTGCCCATTTGAAAAGTATGAATTATTTTGTAGGGAACAATTTAGCCTTTTGTAGCTGCTACAAGGAGCCTACTCTTATTCAAAATCTACAAAACGTAATAGTATTTATTTTTTGTATACTTTTATTGTCAAAATCTCAGTACTAATTTCACTTTTGTTTTCATGCATTTCTACAGAATATTTTACAAAGAATATGAGAAGCACCTATGAATACATCGAGGGAGACATTGTTGAACTGTCATGTGCTGTCTTAGATGACAACGTTACAGCTCACTGGGAGAAGGATGGTGTTGGTGTTCAACATGGTGACAAATACAAGATAACAGATGAAGGGAAAAACCATAAGCTGACCATACAACACATAAATCTGAATGATGCTGGAGACTACTGTGTCAAAATATGTGACAGAATGAGGTCAACATCTCTCCAAGTCAAAGGTTTGTTGAATGTAAACATGTAGGTTACAAAAGTGCAATTATTTGCCAGTAGGAACCCGTGCTGTTCAAAAAGTGAACACATCTTCAATAGTGAACACTCAAGAAAAAATGAGTAGCATTTCCTGTCACTTTAGTATATGGTCATTTATGGGAGCTTTCTAATTCTGCACTAAATGGAAAATGAACAGATTTGTATGGATCTACATACATAAAAAGAAATATTTCTCCAACACTTTGTAAAACATGCATTTAATTATTATTCATTTTTAAACATTTATGGATAAGCTTTCAAATTAAAAATAATTCCAATACTGCACCAGCCAATCAAAAGCTTCACACTTTTACATTCTGGGGTGTGAGAGGGGATTGCTGCTAATTTAATATAAAACACTGTTGATATAAATGATATAGCACAAATTAATATTTACATTTGGTATGTATTTAATCGATATCCTGGATTTCTATTGGTTCAAACTGTTACTGTTATAGATGACTTAGAATCATATCTTTGCATTTCTCAATGAAACCTGTAGCCATGAAGAGCAGGTGCTACCTTGACAGTAAAACAAACAATGAGTTCCATAAATCAACAAAAATACAATTGTGCACGATTTAAATCAAGACCCTGGCATTTTGTTAATGAATAAAATGTAACTATAAGAATTGAATGCATTCCTTTGAAGTTTCATTGACGTATACGTATATAAGCATTGACCGAGGAAAATTTTCATCATGAATCACTACCATGCTATATTGAGAATGTGCTTTGGTCAATGCTTTCATTCGTCAATGAAACTTCAAAAGAATGCATTCAATTCTTAAATAATATTATGCTTGTACATTCATTGCTCTTATTTGTCCCTAGAATATTTTACTAAACCATTGGGTACTTTGACATGTATGGAGGGGGAAACTGTTCAGTTTGAATGTGAAGTACTTGATGATCAAACAGCCCTGTGGTTCAAAGATGGGTCTAAAGTTAGCACATTGGACAAATATAAAGTAGAGACACATGAAAGACTTCACAGACTTGTTGTAATCAATACAAGACTTGCTGATATGGGAGAATACTCTGTGAAGATAAAAAACTGTGTTCGACATTCTCGGCTCATTGTACAAGGTAAGACATTAAGATTTCAGGTTGCTCTTGTGTTTTCATCTGTACTAGTTGTGTCATCCAATTAAAATGCCTGAAACAGAATGTTGTTACAGTACATTTATGTTTCAGGCATTCTGATTAGTTGTCGGATATTAAACAGTGGATAGTCTATTGGATATCGCAATATGAAATTTGTTTGACTACAGAAGATAGAAGTTTGTTAATATTTTTTAGCTCGTTTCTGCTGCACTTAACTCATGAAAAAGTAAAACAAAAATTTTTTTACCACTTATAAAAGATCACCTCTCCTTTTCCAAAGATTTATTGTGTAAGAACGCATTATTTTTTAACCTTCATCAAGCTTCACTGTGGTCGAACTTTCTGTTAATCAAAATTATGTAATTTAATTGATGTGTGATATGCACTAGGTATATTATTTTTACTTTTGAAAGCACTTTTTATCAGACAAAAGCCAATTTTTACTTTTTAATATTTTTAATATATTTTTATTAATTTACTAAATTTTAGTAAAATGGTGCTAATTTGCATACCGTAATAACCATTCCATAGTAAGAATCCAGTAATTTATACAAGATGCAATGAAACACACAATTTTAGGGGTTCAAGTAATACATAACGCACAGTGGTTTATTAAATATCGCAATAACTAACCTCGGGTATCATTAATGATTGATTTTAAATGCGAAGTTGATAACACAATGGTGGCACTGTCCAAAAGATATCGAGATTGACCATGGCTGAATTTTTATTCAAGTACTTTTAGTCATCAAAGTGCCAGGAGTGATTTACTCCTGCTGCTACATTACGATGGGACTAAATTCATACCTTCGCCAAAAAAAAGCAGATAGGGTACGTTTATTCGTTCTAGCCTTTCATATCAATCAAAATTTGCCTGCTGTCTGTTGTCACCATCTTTTGTCTTCTTATTTCTATCATGTTCCCCACCCCTTACTTAGGGTTTTTAAGAAAAGAAAATAAAGGGGAAATAATTTAAAAATAGTTTAAATATGGTGTTAATATTAAACAATCTTCCTCTCAGGTAGTGTGTTCTGAATAGATCGTATTTCATCTTATTAAATCATTTCAAATAATACCATTTGTTGCATAGAATTCTGAGAATATTGCTTGGTGTAACAATTAGGCGGGTAAGTGTTGTTGGCCTCTTGTTTGCTTCACCTCATTAGAATTTTAAGAATTATTCTTTATATTTTCATGTATAATGCTACAGTGTCCTTCCAAAAGTCAGGGTTCAGTTGTATACATGTAATACCTGTATTGAATTAAGTTAGAAACCCATCATGAACATTTGATCTATTGATAATTACTGGTTTATTACTTTATAATAGAAATACCGACCGCTATCAAACATTTAAGTGATGAAGATAAAGAATTGTACATAAATATCATCAAGACAGGAACTGAGATACGCAACTACATCCGAATTGTTATCCTTGGTGAAAATGGGGTTGGTAAAACCTGTTTGCTGAGACGCCTACTAAA
>OX104125.1:48866425-49143145 GCA_944474755.1 Limnoperna fortunei
TACCAGACTTACTGACTTACTGTTGTACTTCCATCCGTAACCTCTCTTTTGCTAGCCACCATCAAAACTACACTCAACTTTTTCATTTGTCAACTGGATTTCCTTTTCACTGGCCTTAATACAGGACTCAGTTGCTTCTTGGAAAACAGGAACAGACATTTCTTTTTTCTTTTTTCCTTAAAGTTGATGGGTCTTGGAGGGGGGGGGGGGGGGTATGCCACAAGTGGCCAAAAAGTTTACAACATGTGTTGGACCCATTCCAGAATGTACTA
Source organism: Limnoperna fortunei (assembly GCA_944474755.1). NCBI lineage: Eukaryota > Metazoa > Mollusca > Bivalvia > Mytilida > Modiolidae > Limnoperna > Limnoperna fortunei. The sequence continues at coordinate 48,866,698 of OX104125.1, forward strand.
TAGCTACAAAAATGATAATAAGATTTTGTTTAGGTATTAATAAGATTTTCTATTTAGACTAATAGTGTTGCATATATAAAGCAAATGCATTTGGTGTAAATATTAAAATTAATATATTATATGTGAAAACAAGACCAATCGATGTCTGGCCCTGCGTCGCACGGCAAAACGTTGAACCCTGTACCATCTAGGCCCAATATGGACAGTCAATAGTTTTTGACACTTGCATTCTATGGTTGACTGACAAAGCATATTTGTCACATGCAACCCAGTTTATAGACTGACAATGAATATCTTGAATTAAAAAATATTTAAGATACTTATACAATGTATCTAACAAGAATACAAAAAACACACACAAAATTTAAGTTTCAATCCCCCCTCTGACCCCCTAATTGCTTAACAGAAAAGGTGGAGTCAGAAAGAAATTTATCCTCCATTTTGTATCAAATATATGACAAAAATTTCCAAATTGGACCACAAATTAAAAAGTTGGATTTTTGCCCCTTTTGGGCCCCAATTTCTCAACAGAAAAAAAGGAGACCTCAAAATTCATGCCAATCAATCATTTAATGGTAAGAAACATTATTGTAAAGTTTCATAGCAATCCATCAACCAGAACTTAAGTTATTGTGGGAAACAAATAAAAGTTAACATTTTTTTTGCCCCTTTTGGGCCCATAATTTCTTAACGAAAAAAGACTGGACAACCAAAATCAACCTCGTCCTTCCTTTTATTGTAAGTAAGATTACTGTAAAGTTTCATAGCATTTAGTCAGCCAGAATAAAAGTTATTGAGGAAACAAATAAAAAAGTCGCTTTTTTGGCCCTTCAGGACCCTTAATTTCTAAACAGAATTAAAATGACCCCAAAAGGGGAGGTACACATCTTCAATATATTTGTAATCACTGTTTAAAATATCAGAATTAAAGAACAAACGTTGGTTTTCAAGATTCAGATTACACAAGACAGGCACCCCTATTGCGTGACGGTTAGACAGATGGACGGAGTGACCCGACAACTAGACCTGCTTTCACCTTAGGCGACTCAGGTAAAAAATAATTATAAATTTAATATTAACCTTGCAGTTTATAGACATTTTGAAGAATGAGATACACAATGATAACTGTAAGGATTTCTCCCTGCTTCATATTTATTATTAAACTCTATGTTATATGTAGGTATGTATGCCAGTAAATCCCTCCTTTGTCAGGAGCACCCTCAGTGAATGAAGTAAAGAAGGGATCTGGGCATTCCTTTTGTGAATTGCTGTGGTGTCCATGTTAGTCACCCCCCCCCCCCTGGGTCTTAGCGTCTGGTCTAACAGCTACAAAAAGGGCGACTTAAAAGCCAACATGAAGGAGAGACACGACTTAAGTGTATAATTGCAAAACATGCAGGAATTACTTACAAGTGCAGGTCATTTAGGAAATGATTATTTCGTATCATAGTCTATTACCCAATCAACTGTAGCTTATACGTTATATAATAAGAAAAGAAGGCTTGTTAGTTTATACCTAATGCAACCTTGGAATTAATATAAAATGCTACTTTGTCATTCCTCTTGCCAGTTCCAACTAATTTGACCCATTCACAGTTCCTACATTTCACTTCAAGTAATCTTCCTAACCAATATCTGAGAAAAAACCATAATAATTATTTTATTTTTGTTTAATTTGCCATAAATACCTACTAGTATCATTATGCTTTATGCTTTTTATATGTTTGTGAATGATGATAAAAAATCAAAAATATTTTATATGCATGTATGTTTAATCGGCAAATATTTTGATGAAAATAATGCTAGCGGTTTTTTTAGTTGTAACTTATAAAAATCACCATTAAAATTATATGCCAGCGTAGCGAGATCTCTAATATAGAAAATCTGCCAAATTGCATGAGACTCAAAGTACTATGGAGGAAAATTCTTTCTATTAGAATCATTCAGAATTCTCTTAAGTTTTCGAAAATGTCTGTATGTGCAGAAAAACAGCAGGAAATAGTATCAATGGAATGGATTTTTTTTTTGTTCTACGCGAGCTTTTAAGGCAATTTCTTTCTCATATTAAAATTTTGTGTCACTATAAGGGAACAACTTTTTTTGGAGGGGGGTATGGTGGAAATTCAGAAACTTGAAATAAGAAAGGTGAGATCTATTGTGATTCCCAATCCAATCCCAATATTTTTTCAAAAGAGGTTGTAAGCCTGAGATTTTTTTTTGGGGGGGGGGAGTGGGGCAAATAACCAGACCAGATTTTTTCTTACAATGGTTATCATAGACATTCATTTGTACCTGTAGCTGCACTGCTGTAAATCATACAAACGGTTTTGACGAGGAACCACAGTCAATGACAAAAGAGATACATACATGTTTAGATTTTCAAACAGGAAACAATCATTCATATTGTTATTTGATTTATCATGTTCATACTACATACATGACATACGTATTTTTAATCATGTTCAGTCTTCAAATTGGGCACCAGCCTGTCGCCCGTGGTTATTAAAAGCCTTTGGAGCATCTAAAACGTGTGGTATTGAATATCCATCTGGCTTGTGATTTTTTTTTATTTATTATATTTCATATTGTGTAACTCATGTACCTGACTTGTATAAAATTTTCTGAGGGCTTGTTGGTAAATGTACAAGACCTTTTGGTTTGTGCTGTGAAATCTAAAGACTGTTAAAGACTGCATGTCTATGGTTTCTCTGACTTTTGTTTTCATCACTGTTCATGTACCGACAGGGAAAACCAACATTCAGTAAAACAATGTTGTTTGTGAAAAATGTTTTAGAAATTGGCATTTTTTTAGTTATACCTCTTTTCACCAACAATATCAGAGAGATGGAGATCTAGCTGACATTTCTCGCATCTCAGCTCTTCAGCCAAGACTCCAAACTCCACAACTCTTCTCCCGTCGTTCCATGTTTGGGACTGTGACTCTGTCGTCTCCAATGAGACAGTCAATGCGATGTCTTTCACGGGAACATGTACTTCATTATCGTAATAATGGTCATCTTTCATCGCGTTGCTTGTTTTTTTTTGTTTACCCTCGTAATCCATTCGGATTGGTTTCTTCTTTTCTTACTGCAAAAGTGTCCCCGCGGACGATGACACGAGTCCGCCATATTGTTTACATTGGTGATAACAAATTACGGAATCGGGCGGACTTGTTTTCGTAAGTTAAAATTTTTATGAAGTCACGTGATCGGTGTCCGCATTTTTTCCGTGAGTTTCCGTGGCCGATGTCTGATTCTCCTACGCATTTTCCTTGCCCTGAATTAATTAGCCATGTTCTTGATCAGACTCGAGGCTTCGTGAAAAAAAGTAAGTATCTCTGTAGATTGGCAAAATATTGTGATGAAAATTTACAGAAACTTTCTTTAAATAATGACTTCCAGTTCTATATATCATTGTCCTATCACAAGTCTAGTTAACGGCAGCCATTATAATGTTTGTCAAGTAAGAGTCGTCTTTCTTTATCCGTGCATAGTTCAAAAGTATGCCTATTTTGTCCCGATGCATTATTTTAATCTTCTTTCAAGACAGAAATAAAAAAATTAACAACAAATGATGAACATTTAAGGTTTATCTAGTGTTATTATTTTGTTACTATCTAGCTTTATGTGTGTTCAAAACTCCATTTTTTTCTCACTTTAATTGGTTTTGTACAACTTAAATACATGAATTTAAGCTATTGGGAATATTTAGTCTGAAAACTACTTCTAAAAAATATTTGGAAAAATTAATTATAAAATATATATAAAAAAACCAAATGTCCCATTATTTTTTCACTTCAAGAGAAAATGAGGTAGTTTTAATACTCACTAAATTAATCTGAGATTACTATTACAATCTGTACATGTATCCTATTTTTATTTTGTACATTATATTGTTTCAAGCTTATTTGTATACTGTATATTGATATTTGCAGATAAAATATGCAGAAAAATGGAACCAAAGAAGAAATGATTATCTTATGTGCACTTACCAATAAAAGCAGAAATCCAATGTTTTTTAACCTGTCCTGCCCGAGTGCAATGGCATAAGGATTCCTTATTAAATTCTAAACTTTCTATTATTGAAAACTCAAATTTCAAAGAAACTTCAACAGAAACATTTCATTTTAATTCAAAGAAAAAACCTCAACAAACAACAACAAGAAACTAGTTGTCAAAAAGTGACGAAGAATTTAGTGAAGATTTAGTTATAACAATTTCTGTGTGTGAAACTTAGTAAAGCATTCAGGCAGGCATAGGTGCTATCCACAGTCATAGCATCCATATTTTGTTTGTTTAACAGAGTCTTGCAAGCCATTTATGTGTCGAACATAGCAAAGATGACATTTGGATTTTCCATTTAAAGATACGGGCATGTGTCTCTGCACAAGTCTCACTTCATTTTCACATTAACTACGGAGGGGGAGTCTTACACGACGAATATTTATGGAGTAGCCGGCGACAAGGCTTTTAGCAACAGACAATGAGAAGTCTAAGAAGGTGATGGATGGAAGATTGTTACTAAATGTAAAAAGTCTGAACGCATTGAACTTAGCTATCTCCAACAAAGCAAAAAATACTTTCTTTGACCACTTCAGAGTCTTATGGTTATAACAATAATATTGGATATATTGGTCGGCAATTTCAACACCACGCATGTTGCATGTGTAGTCTGCTACAGCCTTAGGGCAGTCAAATGGCTGCCTACTGAACTGACCATCAACATTAACTAAACGCTCAACCTGCGTAGCTGATGAATCATGGATAGTAGAAAGGACATAAACCGGCTTCTTGTCCTTCCATGAAGTAGCAAGAAGACAACCATTCTGTCGGAACTGCATGTCACCACGATAAACAACACCATCTGGAGATTTGCACATTATATCACGGGGCAAATTCCTCCTATTAATATGCACACAACCAATCAGATCCCTTTTTTAGGTAATTATGTTAAAATCGCAAGAGCTCTAATGAATAAACACTTCAAGCCTATGATTTTCAGTACCAATGAAGCTAATGAACATGTTGTTTTGTCTTAACAGAGTAATGAGCTCAAAATTGAGGCTGAAAAAGACTGCTTCTAAGGCAATGTCTAAACAGATTAACGAGCTTAAAATTGAGGTTGAACAAGACTGTTTAGGCAAAAGAAGGTACAAATGGTCTAATATTGAATTTAGAGAAATACTATTGCCTTTTCTGAAGGGGAAAGACATAAGAAATCTTACACTTGGAACATATCAAATTAAAATGGCTAAATCATATGCAGATGAGCATTTTAATTCAAAGGGACATTATGATGTTTTTGTTTCCCACAAAAAATGCTAATATCATTTTGTCTAAATCCAAAACAGGCATAATTGGTCCCAAAGTTATGAATCTGATTTAATGAATGTGTAATTTTTGGTTGGTACAGTTGATTCCTCTTAGTTGCATAACCAATTTGTTAGAGAAAAATATGCAATTAACACGCTTAGTGTTTACAGGATCGTGATCAAAACTAGATGATTGACTACCTTAACTACTCAGCCAAATGTCTCTACCAAAAGCAAAAACAGTTTCAATGATACGGTTCAAATATTCTTCTATGTATATATTACAATTATTTCAGGGTAATTCCAAAGTAAAAAAAAATTATAGGTAAGCCACTTTTCCTTAAAGAATAACACCCTGGCATCTGTGATGCATTGATCAATATCGCCCTATAAAATACCACCAATTCAGATTGGAAATGGACCATATAATTTCAGTTGAGTAATTCGATTTCGAAGGAACATTACTTTCAACCATAAAATATTGTATCTGACAACAAAAATTTAATTAACAAACAAGAACACCACACTTGTCTCAAGAGGTATTCTTTCTTCATGTGGTAATCTGGTAAATCACCCTGAACTGCAGGCAGTATGTTTATAACATTTTTAGATATTATGAATTATTTATAACATTTATTTGTTTTTTAAAGTTAAGGAGATCTGTCTTGTGTGTCAGTTTATTGCCTAGAAGTCTAACAAAGACGTTGACAGCAAAATGTCATTTATCACAATTTGGTTCATTTTGTGGCAGCTGTTGTGCCATATTAGCGCCACCACAATTCATGATTACATGGACGATTTTAGCGTGGATAGGTCCAGCAAATAGAGTGATACTAGCAGCAGAAGAATTTGAGGTGGAGCTTACTGCATTGACATTGATTGATGTTGGAATCGAACTTTGTTGATGAGGTGCAGATTGTGCCATTTGAGAGTTATGCTCATCTAGTCGAGAAATATTCTGGCATGGTATAATTTCTTCTGTGTTTTCCAAATCTGATACCTGCAAAAGATTGATATTAATTTGAATGCGTTTCTTATTTATTTCAGACTAATATGTTTCAGCAAAATTACTTCCGTCAACAATTTGAAAGTTTAAAAATGATTCATGTGAGAAATTACTGTCATCACTAGTACATGCATAAAACACCGAGAATATATCAGTGTACGTGTAAAAAAGGAACTGGAGAGATTATTTCTGGGAAATTGTGATATAAGCGAAAAATGAAAATAAAATTGAATTACAGTGGTAATAAGCCATTCCTAACATGCTACAACATGCAATAGTTAATAAAATCAATATGATATAAGAAATTCTAATGTTTCTAATTTATCATTTTTTATCTTATCGTCAAACGTTTCAAGTGTAATAAGTAAACAGATGTTCAAGTGTATTTGGTCATCTAGGTGTTATGAATTATTATACTGTACAAAGGAAACCAGTACTAAAATAAATTAGATATTAGGAGCAAGAACTTTTTTCTCCATCAAAACTGAGTGTGGGTAAAATAAATGTCTTTGAATTTGCACGTATATGAAATAATTTTAATAACTTATTTTGTTTTACGTGCAAAAGAGCACCAAAGTTTCGGGTTAGCGTTAACCCTAACCCTAAACAGGTAACAAAGTCCCATTGATCTTCTTTGCGTTTAGTTCAGTATAATAATACAGTTACCACCTTAAAATGACTTCAGGTAATATACAAATTATTAAATCTTCTGCGTACCTCGGAAAAATAACCCTTTCTTGATTTAATTATTATGGATATAACCTTCATTAAAGGCCATAATTGTATACTACTAATGTAATTTAATTACGAGCAAGACGTTAATGTGAACAATTATGGTAATCGAACAATCAAGCTCAAATCATTTGTTTGAATGTCATTTGCAGTCATTCAACACTGAAACTTCAACAACTTATGAAAACAGTATATTTTTTGGTATAAACATATTACACCAATCTTAAACTCACTTAAGAGTATTTATGTTGCAAGAAAACAATGTACAGTTCTTTATGGTCATTTACGAGTCATGCATTTCTGCCTATCTGTGAAAATAGTTTAATTTACTGTCTTTAGTTTACTCAAACCAAAATCATACAATCTATTCATAAGTACAGACCTGCATTAATTCTGGCTCTGTGGTGTGCTCTACAGCTGACATCTGAGTATGGCTTCTTCTAGCAATATCATCCAATAGACCTTTAAAACAGTAGTTTTAATAATGTGAGAACATATTCGAGTGTCCTTACACAACTTTAAGAAAAAATTGATATGTGCTTTTAAAAAAGAAAACACCAAATTTTGAGAAACCAAAACAATCACTGTTTGTTTTAAATAAGGTATGTTTATACTGACTGTATAATTCTCAATATCATGTGTATAAACCTATCACAACAAGAAAAGTTGCTCTGACTCTGTTGTTTATACTAACTTTATAATTCTCAATATCATGTATATTTACCTATCACAACAAGAGATGTTTCTCTGACTGCTGTTTATACTGACTGTATAATTCTCATTATCATGTATATTTACCTATCACAACAAGAGATGTTTCTCCGAATCTATTGTTTATACTGACTGTATAATTCTCAATATCATGTATATTTACCTATCACAACAAGAGATGTTGTTCAGACTCTGTTGTTTATACTAACTGTATAATTCTCAATATCATGTATATTTACCTATCACAACAAGACATGCTTCACTGACCATGTTGACTCTGTTGTTTATACTGACTGTAAAATTCTCAAGCTCATACATATTTATCTATCACAACAAGAGATGTTGTTCCGACTCAGCTGTTTATAATCACTATATAATTTTCAATATCATATATATTTACCCATCACAACAAGAGATGTTTCTATGACTGTTGTTTATACTTAGAGTATAATTCTCGATATCATGTATATAGTATAATTCTCGATATCATGTATATTTACCTATAACAACAATGGATGTTTCTACGAATCTGTTGTTTATACTGACTGTATAATTCTCACTATCATGTATATTTACCCATCACAACAAGAGATGTTTCTCTGACTCTGTTGTTTATACTGACTGTATAATTCTCAATATTATATATATTTACCTATCACAACAAGAGATGTTTACTTGACTCTGTTGTTTATACTGACTGAATAATTCTCAACATTAAGTATATTTACCTATCAAAACAAGACATGTTTCTCAGAATCTTTTGTTTATACTGACTGTGTAATTCTTAAGATCATAGATATTTACCTATCGCAACAAGAGATGTTTCTCTGACTGTTGTTTAAACTGACTGTATAATTCTCAATTTCATGTATATTTACCAATTACAACAAGAGATGTTTCTCTAACTGTAGTTTATACTGACTATAATTCCCAATATCATGTATATTTACCTATCACAACAAGGAATGTTTCTCCGAATCTGTTGTTTATAGTGACTGTATAATTCTCAAAATCATGTATTTACCCATAACAATAAGAGATGTTTCTCCGAATCTGTCCTTTATACTGACTATATAATTTTCAATATCATATATATTTACCCATCACAACAAGAGATGTTTCTATGACTGTTGTTTATACTAAGAGTATAATTCTCGATATCATGTATATAGTATAATTCTCGATATCATGTATATTTACCTATAACAACAATGGATGTTTCTACGAATCTGTTGTTTATACTGACTGTATAATTCTCACTATCATGTATATTTACCCATCACAACAAGAGATGTCGCCCTGACGCTGTTGTTTATACTGACTGTATAATTCTCAATATTATGTATATATACCTATCACAACAAGAGATGTTTCTCTGACTCTGTTGTTTATACTGACTGTATAATTCTCAATATTATGTATATATACCTATCAGAACAAGAGATGTTGTTCTGACTCGGTAGTTTATACTGACTGTATAATTCTCGTTATCATGTATATTTACCTATCACAACAAGAGATGTTTCTCTGACTGTTGTTTATACTGACTTTATAATTCTCAACAAGAAATGATGTTCTGACTCTGATGTTTATACTGACTGCATCATTCTCAATATGACGTATATTTACCTATCACAACAAGAGATGTTTCACTGACTCTGTTGTTTATACTGACTTTAAAATTCTCAATATCATGTATATGTACCTATCACAACAAGAGATGTTTCTCCCACTGTTGCTTATACTGACTGTATAATTCTCAATATCAAGTAAATTTACCTATCACTACAAGAAATGTCGTTCTGACTCTGTTGTTTCTACTGACTGTATAATTCTCAATATCATGTATATTTACTATCACAACAAGAGATGTTGTTCTGACTCTGTTGTTTATACTGACTGCATAATTCTCAATATCATGTATATTTACATATCACAATAAGAGATGTTTCTCTGATTCTTTTGTTTATGCTAACTGTATAATTCTCAATATCATGTATATAACCTATCAAACCAAGAGAAGTTGCTATGATTCTTTTGTTTATACTGACTGTATAATTCTTAATATCATGTATATTTACCTATCACAACAAGAGATGTTGTTCTGACTCTGTTGTTTATACCGACTTTATAATTCTCAATATCATGTATATTTACCTATCACAACAAGAGATGTTTCTCCGACTGTTGTTTATACTGACTGTATAATTCTCAATATCAGGTATATTTACCTATCACACCAAGAAATGTTCTCCTGACTCTGTTGTTCATACTGACTGCTTAATTTCAGATATCATGTACATTTACGTATCACAACAAGAGATATTTCTCTGACTCTGTTGTTTATACTGACTGTATAATTCTCAATATCATGTATATTTACCTACTATCGCAACAAGAGATGTTTTCTGACTGTTGTTTATAATGACTATATAATTCTCAATATCATGTATATTTACCTATCACAACAAGAGATGTTGCTCTGACTGTTGTTTATACTGACTGTATAATTCTCAACATCATGTATATTTACATATCACAAGAGATGTTCCTCTGACTCTGTTGTTTATACTGACTGTATAATTCTCAATATCATGTATATTTACCTCTCACAACAAGAGATGTTGTTCTGACCCTGTTGTTTATATTGGCTGTATAAATCTCAAAATTATGTATATTTACCTATCACAACAAGAGATGTTTCTCTGACTCTGTTGTTTATACTGACTGTATAATTCTCAATATCAGGTGTATTTACCTATCACAACAAGAGATGTTGCTCTGACTCTGTTGTTTATACTGACTTTATAATTCTCAATATCATGTATATTTACCTATCACAACAAGAGATGTTTCTCTGACTGTTGATTATACTGACTGTATAATTCTCAATATCATGTATATTTACCTATCACAACAACAGATGTTTCTCTGACTGTGTTGTTTATACTGACTGTATAATTCTCAATATCATGTATATTTACCCATCACAAAAAGAGATGTTGTTCCAACTCTGTTGTTTATACTGACTGTATAATTCTCAATCTCATGTATATTTACCCAGCACAACAAGAGATGTTGTCCCAATTCTGTCGTTTATACTGACTGTATAATTCTCAATATCATGTTTACTTACCTACCACAAGAGATGATATCCTGACTCTGTTGTTTATACTGACTGTATAATTCTCTATACATATTTACCTATCACAACAGGAGATGTTTCTCTGACTGTTGTTTATATTGGCTGTATAATTCCCTATATCATGTATATTTACCTGTCACAACAAGAGTTGTTTCTCTGACTGTTGTTTATACTGACTGTATAATTCTCAATATCATGTATATTTACCTACTATCGCAACAAGAGATGTTTACTGACTGTTGTTTATACTGACTGTATAATTCTCAATATCATGTATATTTATCTATCATATAATAAATATAATAATACTTTTCTTGAAATATTTTTAAATTGGTTGAAGCATATGCAGAAAAAGTACAAATCCTTAAAACAGTTCAGCACAAACCCAATATAGCTAGTGCATACCAGCCATTTATAAATCCTAATTACAGCAAAATATAATAGCAGCTGGACATTTATAATGTCGTTTTATTGTTTGGGTATATTTCTTCGTGGAATAGTTGTAAATTATTATGCATATTCCCAGACTTTCTTATTCTTACCTTGCACAATAAGTTGAGAATATCGAGCACAGTGTTTTATCTGGACAGAGTATTCTCCTGCATCATCAAGTTGTGCCTTTTTAATCACAAGTCTGTGATGTTTTCCATCTCTCTCCACTTTATATCTGCCTAATGAGCTCAATTCAGTCTTATCTTTGAACCAAAGGCCTGATTGATTGTCATCAATAACTTCACATTCAAACTGAACGCTTTCGCCCTCTATACATGTCATAGTAACCAATGGTTTAGTGAAATATTCTGCAAGAAAATACACGTAATGTTTTGTCTTTATAATATGAATTAAATATTGCTAATGTATACACTGTCAACATATAACCTTTTTTTCCAATAAAATGTCGAAAGTTACAAAAAATATTGTTTATAGATACTAGAGTGTGATTACAACAAACTATGTAATTTGTTTCAAAATTAATCCCCTCTTTTAATTAATCGCCTAATACATATTTAATTAGTTTCACTCACTATACATGTTATAGTAATCACTGGTTTAGTGAAATATTCTACAAAGGAAATACGGTATTTATTTGTCTTTTTATAATACCAATAACAAGTCCAAGGGCCATAATTTTGTCATTGGAAAGGAATAATATTCAAATTTGATCTGTAACTAATCATGGTTACCTACATACTAAATATCTGCCTAATATCTGCAAGTGCTCAGAAAAAAGTGTGGAAAACATGTGTAATAGACTTATAGATTGACTAACAGACTGATTGACAGAGTACAAACCTACAGTGAACTGATGTCAAAAGAATACAGCCTGGATCATTGCCTCTTTCAGAAATGAAGATGGCATTTCCGTCATTCCTGCAGTGACAGCCATTTTTAATATACAATTAGCATAAAATACTTTACAGAGGACCATCCACTGAATGCTGGTTATAAGCTTTGTATGGTTAACTGGTTTCAGACATATCCTGCAGTGGTGGCCATTTTGGTTTTCTATTCAGAAAACAAACTTGGTAAAATAAACACTGTGACCAAGTTTGGTTTAAAAAAGGCACAGTGGTTTCACAGAAGAAGATTGAAATGTAAAAGTTTACAATGCAGAAAACAATGATAACTGACACAAAGTGATGATAACAGCTCAACTGGGTAAGGTAAGCTAAAAAAGTAAGTTCATAATGTATATGTTTTAGTAACATGCCACAAAGCCTTCAACGTTGTTTCATACAATTCAAGCAATATTCGCCTCCATCAAAACAAGAACAGGTTTGTGCATAGCTGCATGTGTCTAATTTGTACAAGATTAGCATGGAGGCTAGCTTTATAAATTGTAGCACAATAGAGTAACCTAATCCATAGTTAGACATGTCATCCAACTTATAAATTATCTCAGCATATAAAAGTACACAACACTGTGAAATTAGCTAAGTACCAGTTATAAGTTATACCACTGGGATCCAATCACTATTAATTCCTTTAAGCACGCTATACTAGAGGCAACAAAGTAATTTCCTCATAAGATATTCACAATTTATTCTTGGAAAGCCATCACGCATTATAATATACAATGCCATCAACTTCATAACACTACCCTACCGAAGCTACCAACCAGTACATTTATTAAGTATCAGATCTGCAAACATGACAAGACAGCATAAAAACAATACTATACAAGTCTAGAAGATAATGCAACGATACAAATGATGGTGTTTCTGTCAAAATTATAGACACAGTTTGACAAATGGCCATAGTTATTGTGTGTCAATATAAATAAATGATGTCAACAAGTCATGAATTATTGATCTTGAATTTTCTCAACTTTCGAACTTAAAATTTGTCTATATTGCCTTTAACATCCGGTACCCAATGGTGAGCATTCACTTGGCTTTGTTCAATTATTCCAATTAAATGTTATCACAAGTTTGGACACAGAAAAATGTCTCATCTGCATCAGTAACTAAAAAATTATCTCATAGGCATTACGAAATAGAACTTAAGGGTAGTCACTGGACCGTGAAATTGAGGTCAAGGTAATTTGACACCTGCCAGACAGTCATGTACTCTTCAGCAGCAACATGTATTCCAAATATTGTCATCATCCCATGCATAGTTACATATAAAGTTTTACAAAAACTTTAACGTAGTCGCTGGACCGTGAAATTGAGGTCAAGGTCAGGTGACACCTACACTCCTTGAAACGTAAAACGTTCCTGTACGAACTTTAAACGGACGAACCAAAAACGACATACGAACGGACGAAGAACAAACGAACGCTCTTATCGTCCAGACGAACCATTTAAAAATTAACCAATCAGAGATAAGCTATACGCTTTAATCGTTCGTATGTGGGAAGACGAAAGGAAATGCCTATATCGTGCTTTGTAAAAATCAAGAAACGTTCGATCATTTTAAATAAAATCTTGAGAATCAAGCTGGTTTATAGTAAACAAAAAAAATTGAAAAGGAATAAATAATAAAATAATTATACTTTATTTTTATTAAATCATCATTTAAATGACGTGTGACAGCTCAAACAGGTAATACACACACACACACAAACGTGACAGCATAACAAGCCTTCGAGAAAATGTGTGGGGTTGAGTATTTTTATTAAATATTCACGTTCGGGATTTGGGATAAACATGGAAATGTTTAATTATGGACCTATAAATATTTTTTATCACAGTGTAAAAAGAAACGAGCTTAATCGTCCATTTTATTTTTATTACAGTAATTATTACACATTCCCGAGGAAGCTTTTATAATTAATCTTTATTGCATATAATGAAATGTACTAATCAAACGGTATATTTATTATGTTAAACCGTATAGTTTCATAGCTTTAAGGGTAATTTATTATAAAAAATTATCTATTAGAAAATGTTCATCAAGTTGGTGTTCAAGTAACACATTTAGAATCACATTTGTAATTCACTACTGAGACCTTTGCAATAATATTAAAAATCATATTTAACATAAAAAAAACTACTGAGACCTTCAAGATACAATTAAAAACTATATTATATATATAAATCACTCCATAAGAAATGCAATCAAAAACCATAATACAGATATAAAATCAATCCTGATACCATAGCTATGCAGTTAAAAACCATATAACAGATACAATTTCACTACTGAGACCTTAGCAATACAATTAAAAACCATATTTCACGTACAAAATCACTCCTGAGACCTTAGCAATACAGTTAAAAACCATATTACGCATAGAAAGTCACTCCTGAGACCTTAGCAATACAATTAAAAGCCATATTACACATACAAAATCACTCCCGAGACCCTAGCAATACATTTAAAAACCATATTACACATAGAAAATCACTTCTGAGACCTTAGCTATGCAGTTAAAAACCATATAACACATACAATTTCACTACTGAGACCTTAGCAATACAATTAAAAACCATATTTCACATACAAAATCACTCCTGAGACCTTTCTAATACAATTAAAAACCATATTACACATAGAAAATCACTCCGAACACCTTAGCAATACAATTAAAAACCATATTACACATACAAAATCACTCCCGAGACCCTAGCAATACATTTAAAAACCATATTACACATACAAAATCATTTCTGAGACCTTAGCTATGCAGTTAAAAACCATATAACATATACAATTTCACTACTGAGACCTTAGCAATACAATTAAAAAACCATATTTCAAATACAAAATCACTCCTCAGACCTTTGTGATACAATTTAAAACCATATTACACATATAAAATCACTCCTCAGACCTTTGCCAAACAATTAAAAACCATATAACATATATAAGATTACTCCTGAGACCTTAGCAATACAATTAAAAACCATATTTCACATGCAAAACCACTCCTGAGACATTTGCGATACAATTTAAAACCATATTACACCTATAAAATCACTCCTTACACCTTTGTGATACAATTAAAAACTATTTCATGTATATTAAACCTATGAAATCACTCCTGAAACCCTAGCAATACAATTAAAAACCATATTACATATATAAAATCACTCCTGAGACCCTAGCAATACAATTAAAAACCATATTAAACATGCAAAACCACTCCTGAGACATTTGCGATACAATTTAAAACCATATTACACCTATAAAATCACTCCTTACACCTTTGTGATACAATTTAAAACTATATCATGTATATTAAACCTATAAAATCAGTCCTGAAACCCTAGCAATACAATTAAACACCATATTACATCTATAAAATCACTCCTGAGACCCTAGCAATACAATTGAAAACCATATTTCACATGCAAAATCACTCCTGAGACATTTGCAATACAATTTAAAACCATATTTCACCTATAAAATTACTCCTAACACCTTTGATACAATTAAAAACCATATTACATATATAAAATCACTCCTGAAACCCTAGCAATACAATTAAAAACCATATCACATATATAAAATCACTCCTGAGACCCTAGCAATACAATTAAAAACATATTTCACATGCAAAATCCCTCCTGAGACCTTTGTGATACCATAAAAAACCATATTACACCTATAAAATCACTCCTAACACCTTTGTGATACAATTAAAAACTATATTACACCTAAAAAATCACTCCTAACACCTTTGTGATACAATTAAAAACCATATTACATATATAAAATCACTCCTGAGACCCTAGCAATACAATTAAAAACCATATTTCACATGCAAAATCACTCCTGAGACCTTTGTGATACAATTAAAAACCATATAACACCTATAGAATTACTCCTAACACCTTTGTGATACAATTAACAACCATATTACAGATAAAAAAT
Organism: Limnoperna fortunei; assembly: GCA_944474755.1. Classification (NCBI taxonomy): domain Eukaryota; kingdom Metazoa; phylum Mollusca; class Bivalvia; order Mytilida; family Modiolidae; genus Limnoperna; species Limnoperna fortunei. Next base: position 48,882,925 of record OX104125.1, read on the forward strand.
CACTCCTGAGACCTTATAAGATGCAATATTAAACCATAGCATACTATAATTCACTTCTTTTACCTAAGAGAAGCCAATTCAGTCATGAGACATTACACATGCAATTTAAAACCTAGGAAATGAAATGTCTGTATTTCCAAACTAATATTGTGACATCAAATTAAGATTTTATGCAAGATTATTCAGTTTTTGTATCAAATCAAGTCAATGTAGGGATATTCAAAGACTTTTAAAAAGGTTTTAGGAACTAAAATAGAAAAATTTCATATGTGTTTATAAAATTTAGAGAGTGTTCAAATAAATCATATTTATTTTTACAACCTGAATATTGTAGATCACAAAATAGATGAATAAAGTATGTCATATAATTTATGTTTATATTTAATTTAAAACATGTACATGATTTTATTGAATTTATAGTTTTAAAATAAATACACTTTATTTGACATTTTAATGTTCAGGCTATTTCAATTTGATAACAGAATGTACCCTCATCCAAGCATACCCAGTCGGTGTGAAGGATGAGGGTCATTCTTTGAATAGAGCCTGAGGCTCGAGAAGTAAGTACATAGCTTTAGTTCTTTATGAGCATTGAAGCGTTACAGTATAATCTCCGTTAAAAGAAAAAGTCCATAGAATACCTATAGTCTGTAAGCATCCTAAATACTGACCTGACATATAGTGACCTCGTATATAAACCCATTTCTCATGCAGCACAATCATTCTTTAAAGAGTTTGTTGTCAACAGACACTTTTATAACAAACATAAAGGGTGGGTCATGGGTGTGGATGTAATTACTTCTCGAGCCTCAGGCTCTATTCAAAGAATGACCCCCATCCTTCACACCTCCTGGGTATGCTTGGATGAGGGTACATTCTTAATCATATTCGCCTTCGTCTCTTCGAAGTAATTACATAGCTTGTTTAAAGAGTTGACACTAACTTCAAATAAACAAAATTTAATACAATGATAAAACTATTAATTCAAAGACAGAACAGCATTAGCAAAATCCAGATTTTGATCAATATGTTTATCATAAAACTTGTGAAAAGTTTTAGAATTAGTCCAGTTTGCAGTTGAAAGAATTTCTTTCATTGTACAACCGGATGCAAAAGCTGTCGATGTAGCAGCACTGCGTACCGAATGTGCTTTAAACACAGAAGTATCAATACCAGCCAGAAATAATACAGTTTTAATCCAACGAGCTAAAGTTGATGTAGTAACTTCGCTAAAAGTAGCATATGAAAAAAAACAACTTGGATGTCTTTCTGACATCTCCTGTCTTCTCAATGTAATATAAAAGAGTTTTAATAACACATAATTCAGGCTTCACATAACTGTGTAAAGTCACCTTAGGTAATGGTATACCAGGTCTAGAAGTCTTCATAGGCTTCTAAATAAAAAATATAGCCTTCTTATCTCCATCATAAAAACTAACATGGTTCAAATCCAATGCAGCTAAGGTTTGAGACCTTGCTGCAGTAATTAAAGCAACTAAAGTTATTAATTTAAAAGTAAAAAACTTCAAACTAAGTTTTTCCAAAGGATATAAAGTAATAAGATACCGTCAAACAATCTGAACATCCCACATGTGTACATACCGCACTCCTGGCGGATTACAATTGTAACATCCTTTGAGCATACGCTCCAAATAATGAAAGTTGCTAACATCAACTCCAAAAAAACGGTAAAGTCTGAGTCAACATTGATTTGGCAGTATTAATTACAGAAAATGAAAATTTGTTCTCCAACAAAAAGTTTATATATTCAACTATGTCCTTCTCAATTGGACAAATGGGATTAACATTCCTTTTATCACACCAAAAATAGGTATTTCCTCCAAGCATACTCATATTGTCTATTAGTTGTCTGTCTTCAGGAGGCAGTGATAACTTCAATAGATCTTTCCGAAAATCCTTTACTAAGGAGTGCTTTCCTGATACAAGACAAACGATTAAATTCAGTCTTTTCAAAAAAGGATGACACTGTCCTGAGTGAGGCATGGTCACTAGATCCTGGTGTCTTGGCAACCTAACTGGCAAAGAAATTAACACAGATAACAATATAATGGATACCAACTTTGACAAGGCCAAAAAGGCACAACTAAAATTGCATTTCTAACATTATCATGCACAATCTTATTTATTATCTTTCCTATTAAACTAAAAGGAGGAAATATATAAGGATTGAAATCAGACCATGAAATAGAAAATGCATCTGTATATGAGGACTGTGGGTCATATGACCACGAGACAAATGTTTCTAGCTGAGCATTTAAACGAGATGCAAAATCAATATCAGGCTCAAAGAAATGCCTGCATATTCTTGTAAAAATTTCAGGTTTTAACTTCCATTCTGTGGAATCAGTAAAATTTCTCGACATATGGTCTGCATCAAAGTTATGCGAACCATGAATATGTTGAGCTGATATGCAAATGTCCCTGTCAAAACACCAAGACCAAATTTTAGTCATCCAACAAGGGTGATGCCATTCCACCCATTTCATTGATATAAGCCACTGCTGTTGTGTCTGAGCAAATGCCGATATGCAGTGATTTCTCTTTGGAGAAAAAAGCTTGAAGGGAATAAAAAATAGCCATCAATTCCAAAAAATGTATATGATTTTGTGTTTCCTCTTTGTTCCATCTACCACCAACCAATTTATCACCAAATTTTGCGCTCCAACCCTCTATTGAGGCATCACACTCAATCCAAAAATCAACAGTATTTGGTCTAATTAATTTTCTATTGAATTTTTTCACATTGGAAACACACCATAAAATATCCTTTCTTGCAATTTCAGATAAATGTGTCTCAGTATCAAAATCACCATTAGTACTAGACAAAGCTGACATTTTGTCACGTTCCAAAGATCTATAATGCAAAGGACCAAGAGTCACTGCATGGAAGACATGAACTACTAAACCTATAAAAGAAGCTAAACAGCGTATTAAATCCCTTTCTTTGTTTAACAACAATTTACCAAGGGAGACAATTTTATCAACTTTTTCTTCAGTCAAAAAGACTTTGAAGACAACTGTATCAATAATTAAACCAAAGAAAACTATTCGTTTTGTTGGTACAAGAACAGACTTCTTTAAATTGACTCTGTAACCGAATTTATCTAATTGATTTGTCAGAAATACAGTTTTTTGCTGACAATCATCAAAATTACTATCCACACAAAGAGAATCATCAATGTAATAAATACATCTAATGCCAAGTTTTCTACAGAAAGCATAAACAGGTTTTAATACTTTGGTAAAAACTCTAGGTGCTGATGCCAGACCAAAACACAAAACTTGAAATTCATATAAATTGTTATTCCAAGAAAAACGCAAGTTTTTCTTAAAATCCTTGTGTATACCTAAACTAAAATATGCATCAGTAATATCTACGGATGTTAGAAAATCATTTATATTCATAAGATCTAATGCAAAAGAAATGTTCTCCTGTTTGAAATGTTGATATTTGAGAAACGTATTTAGATTTTTTAAATTAATAACTGGGCGCAAAGTTCCATCTTTCTTGGGAACAAGAAATATATTTGATATGAATTGCCCTTCAACAGGATCAACCTTTAAAATAGCTCCTTTTGCTAGCAGTTTATTAGCCTCATCAGTGACAACCTTCGCTTTATCGGTGAAGAAATTAATTTCACTCATTACTGAAGAAATCTTCGGCAAGATTTCAAATTCTATCTGATAGCCATTTTGTACAGTATCTAATATCCATAGATCTGAAGTAATTTTATTCCACTCAGAACTATTAAGATTTCTCACCTTTTCAACAGAAGGTTCTAATAACGGTTGTAATTGCCCCTGGCAGCTCTTGGGGTTCCTCTGTAAGACCCTCTGCTCCTGCCTCTCTGAGGAGTTGGAAATCTGTTGCCCTGTCCAATGACAGGGCCATTGTAGTTTAAATTTCCATGGTTACTGTTATAGTTATTGAAACCAGAACCATAAACCTTAGATTTACCTAGAGGTTTCGACTTAATTGTCATAGGGATTTTGGTAAAATCTCCCAACTCCTTCAATTTCTTCATACCATCAGTCCCAAACAACAAATTATCAACTGGAACATCATTATTACAGATAGGCTTAAACCTTTCGTTAAAGTTTGGTCTCATTATAGACCTACGCCTCTGAGAAAAACTACGAAATGCAGTACCCAAAAGACATAACGAGTCTGTCAGCATATCCCTTGTTTTAACAGGGTCTAGAGGCTCAGTTTTTGCACAAAGATCAGCCAACTGAACAAGTGGAATCATACCTTTTGCCATGTATCTCTGAACGTCCTGTAATTTAGAATCTGCATTTTGTGCAGGTTTGGGAAGAGCTGCCCAAATTTCCTTATTAACTCTAGAACAGCACAAATTGTCACAGTTTTGTGGTCTGAGATATGTATCTTCTATTATTTTAATACTATCAACATTTGGGTTTTATTGTAACCGCAGCATTAACAGCTTTTGCCAGACCAACATTTATTGAAGGACCAGTTTGTTCTTCTGACCTTAATTGTGGAATTTCCCATAAATCAATTCCATCAGTATTACACAGAACATTACGACTCGTGTCATGAACAGCCGAAGCTACATGTACAGCACTAGAAAAAGTACTACATATAACATTACTCTGTACATCACATGTAGAAACAGGCGTATTGTCAGGTTGTACCTGCTGAATATATTGATCATGGATGCCACAGCAAAACCACTCCACTGGCAGGATCAAATGAACTAAAATTAACCGTAGCAGGACTAGCACTAGCTAAAGAACTAGATACAGGTGAATTACCTAAATAATTTGTATCAAAATTGTTAACAACATCATCTGAATCTAAATTTGGCTTTAATGAAAGAACAGTCTTGTAAGAATTTTGAGCCATTCTTTGCACTTCAGAATTAATACAAGTGGGCCTTGCAGCAGCACTAGATGCCCTTGTAACAGTACTAGATGACTGTGGATTCATCAATTTTTGAAATACTTTATCAATACTATCCAAAGATTTAGCCACTGAGTCAATACCCATTTTCTGTTTTAGCTCCTGAATTTCATTATGTGAAAAAGAAGATTTAATTACTTTTGCAGGCATATCCCCTGCTGATTTACTGGCTTTTCTTTTTACACCCTTATCAACTAATGCAGAGCCCTTTATAACTTACCAACAGAAGCTTTGCCTTTTCTAGTTTTAGTTCTGACAACTTGAGGGTCATCTTCTATTAATTTAGACACCTCATGTTCATCCATACTATTAACAGACACATTCAAATCATTACCGTCATCTAATAACAACACATCAGACTGGTCATCAGCCATAATATTTCTATATTTAAACAGCACACCTCCAAAAACGACAAACAGGTGTGTAAAACAGAATTATTGATAAAATAAACAAGTATAATTTAACCACACGCAGATACACTGAGTGGTGTTCGAAAAACGATCGATAAAATGTAAACAATAAACTCTCGTACCAAGTAGAGAGTAAAACAAATTTTATTTCAAAATTTCTTGTCGTACTACGTAGACAAGTTAATAAATTCTAACAAGAACAAGACAATAAAACGTCGAAAGTCCATTGCATTAAACGGTGATAAACAAATTTAGAAAATGTCAGTGAAATAAGTTCATAACCACGTTCTAAAAACTACTCACTTGCAAAACGGAAATTTAAACGCTCCAGAGAAAGAATGATTGTGCTGCACGAGAAATGGGTTTATATACGAGGTCACTATATGTCAGGTCAGTATTTAGGATGCTTACAGACTATAGGTATTCTATAGTCTTTTTCTTTTAACGGAGATTATACTGTAACGCTTCAATGCTCATAGAGAACTAAAGCTATGTAATTACTTCGAAGAGACGAAGGCGAATATGATTAAGAATGTAGTATTGTATATCAGACTAAAAGAGTGTAAACTATTTTCTTTTGCGAATGCTGACGAACGAATGAACCTTTATTTTTACCTGTACTGCGCATGCGGACGAACGAACAAACGGTTTTTATTTACTTGTTTTGCGCATGCGGACGAACGAACGAACGAACAAACGAACGAAAAACGATATACGAACGAACGGAAAACGAAAAACGAACGCATAAATGGGAACGTTTTACGTTTCAGGGGGTGTACATACAGTTATGTGCTATTCCTCAGAAACCTATATACCATATAGTGACATCCTACTACGCATGGTTACAGGAGAACTGCAGTAGCCCAAAAACTTTAACGTAGTCGCTTGACCATGAAATTGAGGTCAAGGTCAGGTGACACGTACCAGACAGTCATGTACTATTCATTAGCAACCTATAAATCTTCTAGACTTGGGGGAAGTTAACACATTTCAATTGTTAAGACAATGCTTCCAAAATAACAGTGATGAAGCTCATACATGTAGGTAGCAGTTTATTTACCTATCACAAGAGATGTTTCTCTGACTCTGTTGTTTTTATTGATGGTATAATTCTCAATATCATGTATATTTACCTATCACAACAAGAGATGTTTCTCTGACTCAGTTGTTTATACTGACTGTATAATTCTCAATATAATGTATACTTACCTATCACAACAAGAGATGTTGCTCTGACTCTGTTGTTTATACTGACTGTGTAATTCTCAATATCATGTGTATTTACCTATCACAACAAGAGATGTTGCTCTGACTCTGTTGTTTATACAGACTGTATAATTCTCAATATCATGTGTATTTACCTATCACAACAAGAGATGTTGCTCTGACTCTGTTGTTTATACTGACTGTATAATTCTCAATATCATGTATATTTACACATCACAACAAGAGATGTTGTTCCAACTCTGTTGTTTATACTGACTGTATAATTCTCCATATCATGTATATTTACCTATCACATCAAGATATGTTTCTCTGACTGTTGTTTATACTGACTGTATAATTCTCAATATCATGTACATTTGTATATTTACCTATCATATAATAAATATAATAATACTTTTCTTGAAATATTTTTAAATTGGTTGAAGCATATGCAGAAAAAGTACAAATCCTTAAAACAGTTCAGCACAAACCCAATATAGCTAGTGCATACCAGCCATTTATAAATCCTAATTACAGCAAAATTTAATAGCAGCTGGATATTTATAATGTTGTTTTATTGTTCGGGTATATTTCTTCGTGGAATAGTTGTAAATTATTATGCATATTCCCAGACTTTCTTATTCTTACCTTGCACAATAAGTTGAGAATGTCGAGCACAGTGTTTTATCTGGACAGAGTATTCTCCTGCATCATCAAGTTGTGCCTTTTTAATCACAAGTCTGTGATGTTTTCCATCTCTCTCCACTTTATATCTGCCTAATGAGCTCAATTCAGTCTTATCTTTGAACCAAAGGCCTGATTGATTGTCATCAATAACTTCACATTCAAACTGAACGCTTTCGCCCTCTATACATGTCATAGTAACCAATGGTTTAGTGAAATATTCTGCAAGGAAATACACGTAATGTTTTGTTTTTATAATATGAATTAAATATTGCTAATGTATACACTGTCAACATATAACTTTTTTCCAATAAAATGTCGAAAGTTACAAAAAAATATTGTTTATAGATACTAGAGTGTGATTACAACAAACTATGTATTTTGTTTTAAAATTAATCCCCTCTTTTAATTAATCGCCTAATACCTATTAAATTAGTTTCACTCACTATACATGTTATAGTAATCACTGGTTTAGTGAAATATTCTACGAAGGAAATACAGTATTGATTTGTCTTTTTATAATACAAATAACAAGTCCAAGGGCAATAATTTTGTCATTGGAAAGGAATGATATTCAAATTTGATCTGTAACTAATCATGGTTACCTACATACTAAATATCTGCCTAATATCTGCAAGTGCTCAGAAAAAAGTGTGGAAAACATGTGTTACAGACTGATAGATTGACTAACAGACTGATTGACAGAGTACAAACCTTCAGTGAACTGATGTCAAAAGAATACAGCCTGCATCATTGCCTCATTCAGAAATGAAGATGGCATTTCCGTCATTCCTGCAGTGGCAGCCATTTTTAATATACGATTAGCATAAAAAAATACTTTTACAGAGGACCATCCACTGAATGCTGGTTATAAGTTTTGTATGGTTAACAGGTTTCAGACATATCCTGCAGTGGTGGCCATTTTGGTTTTCTATTCAGAAAACAAACTTCGTAAAATAAACACTGTGACCAAGTTTGGTTTCAAAAGGGCACAGTGGTTTCAGAGAAGAAGATTGAAATGTAAAAGTTTACAACGCAGAAAACAATGATAACTGACACAAAGTGATGATAACAGCTCAACTGGGTAAGGTAAGCTATAAAAAAAATTCATAATGTATATGTTTTAGTAACATGCTCCAAAGCCTTAAACGTTGTTTCATACAATTCAAGCAATATTCGCCTCCATCAAAACAAGAACAAGTTTATGCATAGCTGCAGGTGTCTGATTTGTACAAGATTAGCATGGAGGCTAGCTTTATAAATTGTAGCACAGTAGAGTTACTTAGTCCATAGTTAGACATGTCATCCAACTTATAAATTATCTCAGCATATAAATGAACACATCACTGTGAGATTAGCTAAGTAGCAGTTATAAGTTATACCAATGGGATCCAACCACTATTAATTCCCTTAGGTATGCTATACTAGAGGCAACAAAGTAATTTCCTCAAGTATATTCACAATTTATTCTTGGACAGCAAGCATACATTATAATATACAATGTCATAAACTTCACAACACTACCCTACCGAAGCTACCAACCAGTACATTTATTAAGTATCAGATCTGCAAACATGACAAAACAGCATAAAAAACAATACTATACAAGTCTAGAAGATTATGCAATGATACAAATGACGAAGTTTCTGTCAAAATTATGGACACAGTTTGACCAACAAATGGCCATAGTTATTGAGTGTCAATATAAATAAATGATGGCAACAAGTCATGAATTATTGATCTTGAATTTTCTCAACTTTCGAACTAAAAATGTGTCTATATTGCCTTTCCGGTACCCAATGGAGATCATTCACTTGGCTTTGTTCAATTATTTTAATTAAATGTTATCACAAGTTTGGACACGGAAAAATGTCTCACCTGCATTCCGCATCAGTAACTAAAAAATTATATCATAAGCATTACGGAAATAGAATTAAATTGTTATCATATAAAATATACAATGTATGGTTACAGAGAAATGGACGTAATTCAAAAACTTAAAGGTAGTCACTGGACCGTGAAATTGAGGTCAAGGTCACTTGACACCTGCCAGACAGTCATGTACTCCTCAGCAGCAATCTGTATTCCAAATATTATCATCATCCCATGCATAGTTACATATGAAGTGCTCTTTTACAAAAACTTAAACGTTATCGCTGGACCGTGAAATTGAGGTCAAGGTCAAGTGACACCTACATACAGTCATGTGCTATTCCTCAGCAACCTATATACCATATATTATCATCCTACTATGCATGGTTACAGAGAACTTCAGTAACCCAAAAACTTTACCATAGTCGCTTGATCATGAAATTGAGGTCAAGGTCAGGTGACAGGTATCGGAAAGTCATGTACTATTTATCAGCAACCTATATATCTTCTAGACTTGGGGGAGTTAACACATTTCAACTATTAAGACAATGCTCCGAAAATGAAATAACAGTGATGAAGCTCATACATTTAGGTAGGAGTTTATTTACCTATCACAAGAGATGTTTCTCTGACTCTGTTGTTTATATTGGTGGTATAATTCACAATATCATGTGTATTTACCTATCACAACAAGAGATGTTTCTCTGACTCTTTTGTTTATACTGACTGTATAATTCTCAATATCATGTGTATTTACCTATCACAACAAGAGATGCTTCTCTGACTCTGTTTATACAGACTGTATAATTCTTAATATCAAGTTTATTTACCTATCACAACAAGAGATGTTTTTTTGACTCTGTTGTTTATACTGACTGTATAATTCTCACTATCACAACAAGAGATTTTTCTCTGACTCTGTTGTTTATACTGACTGTATAAGTCTCAATAGCATGTGTATTTACCTATCACAACAAGACCAGTTGCTCCGACTCTGTTGTTTATACTGACTGTATAATTCTCAATATCATGTATATTTACCTATCACAACAAGAGATGTTTCTCTGACTCTGTTGTTTATACTGACTGTATAATTCTCAATATCATGTATATTTACCTATCACAACATGAGATGTTTTCCCGACTCTGTTGTTTATACTGACTGTATAATTCTCAATATCATGTTTATTTACCTATCACAACAAGAGATGTTTCTCTGACTCTGTTCTTTATACTGACTGTATAACTCTCAATATCATGTATATTTACCTATCACAACAAGAGTTGTTGCTCTGACTCTGTTTTTTATACTGACTGTATAAACTTTATAGAGGACCATCCAAACAATATTGCTAGTAAGTTTTGTTTCCATTAGTTAACCCGTTTCAGAAAAAAAGCCTTTTAAAACTTTTTCCCATATGGTCCTAAGTTAAACTAAGTCCTGCAGTGGCGGCCATTTTGATATTGACGTACGAAAGCGTTGACCAAAGCACATTCTCAACAGTATAATTCTGAAAGTTACATTTTATTTCATTAACAAAATGCTGGGGTCTTGATTTAAATCGTACACAATGTATTTTGTTGATTAAAGTAGCACCTGCTCTTCATGGCTACAGGTTTCATTGAGAAATGCAACATATGATTGTAAGTCATCTGTAACAGTAACAGTTTGAAACAATAGAAATCCAGGATATTGATGAAATACATACACAATGTAAATATTAATTGGTGCAATATCATATATATCAACAGTGTTTTATATTAAATTGGCAGCAATCCCCCTCACACCCCAGAATGTAAAAGTGTGAAGCCTCCGATTCACTGGTGCAGTGTTGGAATTATTTTTTATTTGAAAACTTATCCATTTATGTTTAAAAATGAATAATAATTAAATGCATATTTTACAGAATGTTGGAGAAATATTTCTTTTTATTTCCATACAAATCTTTACATTTTCCATTTAGTGCAGAATTTGAAAACTTTCATAAATGACCATATACTAAAGTGATAGGAAATGCTATCAATTTTTTCTTGAGTGTTCAAGATGTCTTTACTTTTAAACAGCACGACTTCCTACTGGCATATAAGTGCGCTTTTGTAACCTACATGTTTACATTTAACAAACCTAGGACTTTGAGAGATGTTGACCTCATTCTGTCACATATTTTGACACAATAATCTCCAGCATTAACATTTATATGTTGTATGGTCAGCTTATGGTTTTTCCCTTCAACTGTTATCTTGTATCTGTCACCATGTTGAACACCAACACCATCCTTCTCCCAGTGAGGTGTAACTTTGTCCTCCATGACAGCACATGACAGTTCAACAATGTCTCCCTCGAGGTACTCATAGGTGCTTCTCATATTCTTTGTAAAATATTCTGTAAAAGTGCATGATTTTGACAATAAAAGTTTGTACACTTTTTTATGCAACAAAATAAATACTATTACTTGTTTTAGATTTTGAATAAGAGTAGGCTCATTGTAGCCACTACAAAGGCTAAATTGTTCCCTACAAACAATTCATACTTTTCCAATGGCAGTCCAAATTTTTTTCCCGTTACTTTACTGTGCGTGAATTTGTTCTTGTCCTGAATATAGCTTAAATGCTGCTCGCTGGATGTACAGCAAACATTCATTCATTCAATCAATCAATCATCAATCAATCAAACAAAATACATACAAACAGTTAAGTTTTAGTTCTACAATTATTGTACTTGTAGCAATGTTGTTTACAGTATATTAATCACATTCATTTGTAGTGTATTCTATCAAATGTAACTTATAATTGTTAAAATGAAAACTAAGGGCTTTAAAAAGCCTATGCCTCTTGTCAGGTTAACATTAAATCACACAACAAGAATTTCCATAGTGGCCGTCTTGGAAGTGCAGTTTTCATAAATTGAGGAAATAATGTAAAGAATCTTTTTCTCAGTGTCATAAACAAAACTAAATTGTGGCTTCAGAGATAAAGCATATCTTAAACTAGAAACAAGAAGTCATTTCTATTTTTGCTTGTAGCTGCGGGGTTATGTTTGAATGGTTTTTAACAACATTTTAACATCCATTATTCAGCTATATTGTATCATCTAGTTTTATTGGGGAAAAAGCCAGAGTACCCTGAGAAAACCACAGACCTTCTGTAATAAAACAAAATTTTGTCAATTAAGAAAGATTCCTAATTGTGACTTGTTCCAATTCAATTCAGCATAAAAAGGTAAAAGTGTATACTAAGTACATGTAATTCAATTATACAAAATTACAAGGTAGTAGCTATAGACATTTGTATTCGTACAGAAGATTTTTACAACAAGTGTACTGTGGACACAGAAAAATGACTTGAACTCGCATAAGTAGTGAAAAACAAATGTTGGCACAGAAAAAGGTCTTGCCTGCATGCCACATCAGTAATGAAACTATAGTGAAAAAACTGTGAGCAATGCTCACCATTGATAAGCCCTGCTTCATGATTTCTTAAAAAACATGGGAACCCCCACCCTTCCCACCACCTCAAAGAATAGCAATGTCAATTTTTTTTCTATGGGAAAACCCTAATATCATTCTGATCAAAATATGAAATATCAGGTGTACAATGGTGCTATGTGACAAAGATCCTGTTTAAGTCTCATCAAATTCTATTCAGTGGTGTAGGAGTGTAACAGGCGGACAAACAGACAAACGGACACCCACATCACAATATATCCCCGCTTTTCAAAGGTGGGGGGTTATAATAATTATGACATTAGCACACGTATGTATAATAGCATTAAACTGTCATCATTTAAAATATACAATGCATGTTTAAAGAGAAACCGACCTAATCTCAAAACTGTAATGTAGTCACCAGACCATAAAATTTAGGTCAGTCAGTTGCCAACTACCAGACAGACACGTACTGTTCATAAGCAACCTATATACCAAATATTGTCATCCATGGTTACAAAAGAACTGCCCTAATTCATAAACATTAATGTAGTCACCAGATCGTCAAGTGACAGATGACTGACTGGCAAGTACTCAGCATATGCTACTAATGGACCAAATTTGATGAATCTTGGGCTTAAGACAAAATTATTACTAGACAAAGTTGATTTAGGGATCACTGAAACACGGTTTTTTAAAAATTTCTAACGTTTTTCATGGACTGCGACTTGAAATATGACGGGTTTCCCTTAAAATAGATAGGCTTATTATTAACCCGATATATCCCAAAGTTTCATTCAAATTGGATGCAAACTTTGAATTATTGTCCGGAAATATCCTTTATAAAGTTTTTCATGGAGTGCAACGTTGAAATTGGATTTTTAGATTTCCCCAACATGCATCCTCACAAGTCAGGCTTTCTGTGTCCAGATTTGTCCACGAAACCTTGACAAACTTAGCCATCAAATTCCCGGGCTAGAAGTCATGATTTTGATTGGCTACATCATACCTTGATGTAGCCAATCAAAAGCTCGCTTTCTTTCACAACTGCTCAAACTGTAAATATCAGGGGCACAACCCCACCATATGACAAAGAATTCTGCAAAAGTATCATCAAATCCCACTCAGTGGTGCAAGAAGTTGTCGATAAGAGATAGGTATATCCTACATCAAAGAATGGCAAGTCAATGTTTGCTATGGGAAATCCATAATATTATTCCAATCAAAATATAAAATATGAGGTGTACAATAGCACTGTGTGACAAAGAGTCCATCAAAATCCATTCAGTGCAACGATACAATTGAAGATGTTTATATTAATAAATAAGACAAAATTGCCGCTGCCCATTTCAGACATAACAAGTGTGGACACAGAAAAACGTCATTCCGCATCAGTAACGAAAATAAATTTCGTCATAAGCATTACGTAAATAGCATTAAATATCAGCAGCGGCCTGTATACAAAATATTGTCACCATACTATGCATAGTTACAGGGGAACAGCCGTAACCCAAAAACCGTAGTCACTGGACCGTGAAATTGAGGTCAAGGTCAGGTGGAACCTACCAGACAGTCATGTACTATTAATCAGCAACCTATATACCAAATATTGTCATCCTACCATGCGTAGTTACAGAGGAACTATCGTAACCCAAAAACTTTAACGTAGTCACTGGACCGTGAAATTGAGGTCAAGGTCAGCTGACACCTACCAGACAGTCATGTACTAGTCATTAGCAAACTATACACTAAATATTGTCATCCTACCATGCGTAGTTACAGAGGAACTGTCGTAACCCCAAAACTTTAACGTAGTCGCTGGACCGTGAAATTGAGGTCAAGGTCAGGTGACACCTACCAGACAGTCATGTATTATTCATTAGCAACCTATACACCTAATATTGTCATCCTACCATGCATAGTTACAGAGGAACTGTCGTAACCCAAAACTTTAACGTAGTCGCTGGACCGTGAAATTGGGGTCAAGGTCAGGTGACACCTACCAGACAGTCATGAACTAGTCATCAGCAACCTATACACCAAATATTGTCATCCTACTATGCGTAGTTACAGAGGAACTGTGGTAACCCCAAAACATTAACGTAGTCGCTGGACCGTGAAATTGAGGTCAAAGTCAGGTGACACCTACCAGACAGTCATGTACTAGTCATCAGCAACCTATACACCAAATATTGTCATCCTACCATGCGTAGTTACAGAGGAACTGTCGTAACCCAAAAACTTTAACGTAGTCACTGGACAGTGAATGAGGTCAAGGTCAGGTGACAACTACCAGACAGTCATGAACTAGTCATCAGAAACCTATACACCAAATATTGTCATCCTACCATGCGTAGTTACAGAGGAACTGTCGTAACCCCAAAACTTTAACGTTGTCGCTGGACCGTGAAATTAAGGTCAAGGTCAGGTGACACCTACCAGACAGTCATGTACTAATCATCAGCAACCTATACACCAAATATTGTCATCCTACCATGCGTAGTTACAGAGGAACTGTCGTAACCCAAAAACTTTAACGTAGTCACTGGACCGTGAAATTGAGGTCAATGTCAGGTGACAGGTGACTGACTGGCAAGTACTCATCATAAGCTACCTCTGGACCAAATTTGATGGACCTAGGGCTTGGGCTCACAAAGATATGAAGCAAGATGTTAAGTGTTTACGCCGCCGCCGCCGCCGGATTCCCATACATATGTCTCACCTCCAGCGACTTTCGTCGCAGGCGAGACAAAAATCGCACCTGTTATATGGTTGGAATATAACTTGCATTAAACACACACTATAACAAGATCGACCCAGTATTATTCAAAAGCATTTAAATCAATTTTTATAAATCCCCCGTTTTCAAACAAACAAAAAATTGTAAGACTGTAAAAGGCAACAAATATCTTTGTAATCAGAATGGATGTCAACTAGTTTGTTTTAAATTTAAACAGTGTGTTAATATCTTATACTAAAAGAAACAATCACATGGAGTGCTTTTCTGCTTGCATTGTTTTAAATTAATATTCAATATGCAATATATTGTAACTTTTTATTACAAAAATCCAATAAAAAAATTTCCACTGTACATTTTCCATACTATGCTTGTTGTTTACATGTACTTGACTTTTGCTACGCAATCTGACACTTTTTTTTCAACAAGTGTCTTACAATTTTTACAAAAGACCGCCAGTTTCGTGACGTTCTATGGTATTCGCGCCTAAACCGCAAACGCCATTACCCCAAGGTTTTCAAATGGACAATAATCGCTTGCTCCAAGTAACACCCGTTCTAATTTTGGTCAAAATTTTCATTGAAAAATTGCTCTATCAAATTAAAAAACAGCATTTCAAAACGCTGAACAAATGTTAAAAAATAATTGCTGATTTCAATTTGCACCTATTTAGATCTACATAAGATCGACCATACGCACCAAGGGATTTTATTTGTCACTCAAGAAACTTCTGCTAAAACAAACTGACTTACTCATATCTTCCTTTCTATTAAGGCAAGGTGTAAAGGCACATAAAATGAAGAAAAATATATCGTTTTGACTTTCGTTTAATTAGATACTTAAAGTATAACAATGCACCATCGTCTGTAACGAAGGTAATTTCGTGTGGTTAACATACACGGAAATTTGGTACGTTTTTTGGCTTGTTACGATGGGTGGTGACCAATTTCGACTTATGTAGCGAGCAATATTAATGGTTCAGCACTAATTACCAATTATAAAAATTAATCAAAAGGACCGGAAGCAAATTGTGTCAGCTTTTACTACGGAATAATGTAGCGACATAGTGAGTGCAATTGATCACCGATGTCGAATAACTATTTACTATTCTCATGTCACAGACACCAAAATATCTTTTTCAATATATTTTTATTAATTAGAAATTGTTAAATTTAACTAACTACTTGTATTTTATTTACGAAACTTCTACATGCCATTCTCCCAACCTTAAAAGTTTTTATAGATGCAAATCTGTACATCGACAAAGCACACACTTTTGTGTTGATTTTCATTTAATTTAACCAGGAACCTATAAATCAAGTTAGTTATACTAGTCCCAGATTAAACACGTAAAAAAGAAATTCAATTCAAAAACCGTATGAAACGACGACCACACGATCGCACAAAATAATCATTAAATCACTTCATAATAACGTCGTCAAATATTATTACACTGGTATCACTGCCAGTACTACATTTGTCGGTTCAGCTATTACGAGGATTGCCAAATATCGCGTTGATTTCCAAAACCAAAAAGTGTAACAAGTCTCTCGCGGATGAACATGGAATATTAGTTTAAATCGTTATATTAGTTGTCAGTTACACAGTAAATGAGACATAACACGAAAGGACATGTATAGTAAAGTTGTTCAAGATAAATGTGTTGCACCAATTAAATGTAATTGATAGATTCCTCCAATGTGACCTATATTTTTTGAGCGTAAGGTTTTATTACATGCCGGTCGCAGTAGTTTCTATATATCTGAGCGTAAGCAAGGGGAGAGTTTGCTATGTAACACTACAAACAGCAAAACCTTAATTCCCGCAGAAAACCTTAATCTACGGGGGAAAACCTTAATTTTTTAAGAAACCCCGTTAAAATTAAGTGTTTTTTTCAATTAAGGTTTACTCGCGAAGATTAAGGGTTTTTGTTGATTGGACCCCTGGTTCGGTTTTAAGCCCTCTGGTATTATTGTTAATAACTATCGTCAGTTACTCTGCAGATTTATGACAATGGTTGTATATCTGTATATTTATGTTTAAAATTAATTCTTGTCCAAAATGAATATGTATACGAATATCCCAAAATAAATGCATGAACGTGAATGCATTTTTTATCAACTTTATTTCAGAAAGGCGTATATTTAAAAATTATTATTATACAAATTATTAAAATATAATTTTAAGTAACCGTTTAGTTATTATTTTTTTTTCATTTGAAGATCGGTAGGTAAGAAATATAGAACAATCAATACACGGACCGAACTTGTAATACACATCCGCCATACTGTTTGTATACCTGTACAAAATGAAAGGAATAAAGGACAGATTTTATTATCTTTAATTATTTTTAATATGTTTTTTTTATTCGCAGGTTTCGGGTAAGTTTTTGGTATTCATATTGTTGTTAAACATAATCTAACATGTTGGGGTTTTTTTGCATTTTTAACCTTTCTTCGTTTTAGCTTTATATATTTATATTTTGACTTTTTATTATTACGTTGGGTTTCTAATGATTTTATTTTTTTTTTTGTTATTTTCAATTTTATTTGTTTTAATTAGAATTATGTTAATTGTTAAAAAAAATAAACGTGTTATTTGTTTTGCATTCATAACTTATTCTTAGTTTTTAGTCCCTAAACATTTATTTTCTGTTATGTTTTAATTTGCTCGGAAATTTATTTTCAATACAAAGCACTTTTTCGCCGTTTTCTGTTATTTTCTATTCAGCTTTAAATGGTTTCAATTTATAAGTTTGATTGGTATTACAGCTGTGTAAACTTTTGAATTTTTTTGTTTTTCTTGAACTGAAATTAGAGGTGTTTTTTAATCGATACTAGTTTATTTATAATTATTTCAACCCTCAAGACAAAACTGAATAAATGCGTCCATTAACTTAAATGAAATCCTCTAGGCGAATATCATCGGAAAATCAAAGAATAATCGACTAATTAGAATATTCTTTACATTAATTTGACAATAATTTCCAAATGGTTAGTGTTAACATTTCTTCGTTTTTAGCTTTATACAATTTTTTTTCATTTCTTATATATAATTATGTTCTTGTTTATAAGCATTTTAATTGCTTTATTATGGCCTTTAGTTGAAGACGTTAGTACAGTGTATCCAGAAGAAATTGTGCAAAGTTAGATCCACCATCCTATGAGAGGAGAGGACGATTTGTGTTTTTAGCTTAAAATGTAAACCTTGTTATGTTCGTTAATTTCACGGAACAATTACTATTGTTAAATTTTGCTGTTATTATGCTAAATCTATGTTTTTATAGTTTGATATGTTCATAATTTGAAATGTTTACTCTAAGATTATGCAATAAACTTACTGAGATGGTCTCTTCTTTACTTCTATACAATTACTACAACCACGGGTTAGTTTCTGGCTTACAGCCATCTTTAATCATCTGTTACGCATGTTGCATCAAAGTGCGCATAGTAACAGATTGTCCATTATTCACGTCCTGAATATAGCTGAAATATTGCTTGCTGGACGTTAAACAACAATCAATCAATCAATCAACACATAGTAACAAATACAGGAGTAACATGTTCTGATCCATAGTTACATGCAAATTCTGACAAAGCTTTTTTATATACTGTCGGTAGTATTTTCTCAATATGGTTCGTTTTAACAAGTTAACTCAATAAAAATCGAAGAATGTGTCCAAGGGACACAGATGCCATCGCTAAATAAAGTCCCAAACAGGAAGTAGTTTTCCAACAGGTCTGAAAGTTGCTTAGGACGTACAACTTGTGATACTGAACCACCCTGCCAAATTTCAAATTGTTCTCATGAACAGTTTCTGAGAAAAGCTTGACGAAATTCGTACATACGGACGGACGTATTTACGTACCAATGAAGTCTCAAACAGGAAGTAGTTGTCCGGCAGGTCTCAAGTCGCTTAGGACGTACAACTTGTGATACTGAACCACCCTGCCGAATTTCAAATTGTTCTCATGTACAGTTTCTGAGAAAAGCTTGACGGAAATTCGTGCGGACGGACGGACATGGGTAAAACTTAATGCCCCCCGATATGTCGTCGCGGGGCATACAAAAATGTTTATTTGAAAATTGGTACTATGACTTAATTGATTTTAACAATTAAGCCATAGTACCAATTTTCAAATAAACACACTACATATATGTATTATCATAATTAGTTATGATATTTAATTTTTAGTCCTCTGCACAAAATAGTGGTCAGCATTTCCTAATTAGAAAACATAAATACATATGCAATAGAGCAAAGAAAATAATCAACCAGTCAGAAAGAAGCTAATTATATGTCCAATGAAGATGGATAGTTCTATCTTTATTCACCAAAATCAATGAATACAGTGGTTACAGAGTGAGAGGTTGAATGTCATACAAATACAATAAACAAATACAATATTCAATAAACAAGTACATTATACAATAAACTAATAGGTATTACAACATCATCTACTTTCTTATACAATCAATACAATATATATCTCGCAAATAATTATTGTTACAAATGATAGAGATAAAAAGAAAAAAACAGAATAGACAAAATTCAATACCTTATCGGTATCAGATTTGTCAAGGTTAGTTTACCTTTTTTAATAATATCTACAAATCTGCTGAGTTTTCGTAATGTGGTCGGGTTTTTAATGTTAAGTAATTGACGAAATTTAATTGTGTTTGGTCTATAAATATACATTCTAGAAATAAATTTAATTCTTTCTTTAGAAAATACCGGCATTGTAAGATATAATGATATTCATCACCGATTTCGTTTTTATTACACAACGGACAAAGTCTATTTTCTCTTTCTATATTTTTCCAACGACAGAGTTCTATTGGCAGTTTATGATTACCTTATCTAAATCTACAAAGAAGTTTTTCTATTTTTGTCGTCTAGGAAGTCCAAGTATTCTTCAAATTTGAGATTATCTTTTAAAAGTCTGTAATTAATAGTTTAAGATGACGAATTTAAGGTTGAATTCCAGGACTGCTTGACCTGATCTCAAAGGCGTACATTTAAGCTTTCTTGCAACCATTTTTCGCTAAAAAAACGTTTGATTTAACCATATATTTCAATAACCACAGTAGTTTAAAATATTTTTTACAAATTGAATCCAAGAAAATATGTTTACATCATTCGATTTACATATTAAGAGCTAGTATTATGCTGGATAATTTTGACTGTTTACCACATTCTTAGTTTACACCAATAAGAAATTACACGTAGTTTAATTTGTATATAAAGTGAGTATCTACCTAACTCTCTATATACCCTTGCACTAGTAGTGCTAGACTTGAGATTCAATAGCAGCTTACAATATTTCAAGTGCAACATTTCTAAGGTATCACAGTTTTGGAATCCAAAACTTTTGCTCCATATCTTGTCGAAAAGATCTAATTGACAACTAATAGATACATTATGCAGACGGTCTTTACATTGCTTTAGAGGCTTTTTCTACGAGGTATTTTTTATTTTTATTATAAGAGCCCGTTTTTTGGAAAAGAACCCCGAGTTATATAAATGCTCTTACAATTTCTAATTCTCTTTCCTGAAACGTGAAATAAAAATTTTGTGAGATTGCACCTTTACTGAATATCATTACTTTAGTCTTATCTATGTTTACTTTTAGCGTCCACTTTTCGCAGTTTTCTTAAAAGAAATTTAGACCAAATTGTAAATCTGCATATAAGATCGTAAATAATTTTACGTATACATCGAGTTCACTCTCTAAATCGTTTGTAATGGTCGTCAACCCATAGATAGATTGTAATATGATCGACATGTGTTAATTTGTTTTTTTCAGTTGCAAGAATTCGAACAGTTAAAAAGAAATGTTATTCATCTTCTTAATTTTACAATTCAAAGAACAACATTAAGAATCGCTCTTGAATACGTAAAACCAGAGATATATGCACTGAAACTGATGGCATAATACCTAATGTCTTAGTAGTAAAACGCACAATATAAATTCTCTTTCAACATATAGCTATTACAAATTTGAAGAAATGGCACCGTGGATCAAATTTACGGTAAAGCTCTTCAATCTGCATATTGTAAAGCTAGCTGCGTTCTTTGTAAGCGATATACAGCTGATTTTGTTGAAACCCTTTTGTATATATATATATATATAAAGTCTAAAGGAAGCTACCAACCAATACACTTACTAAGTATCGGATCGCCAACATGACGATACAGCATAAACAAAAAAAAAATATATAAGTCTAGAGAATTATGCAACGATACAAATATAAAGATGTTTCTGCTATAAAATAATTATATTAATAAATATGACAAAATTTTCGACCAACTGATGGCCTTCTTCAGTGTCAATATCAATCTATAATAAACGATAAAATTTGGATGTTGGTACATCAGCATCCGGTAGTGATGTGATCGGATGTGATTTTATTGATCTTGAACTTTCTCGAATCACATCTATCAGTCATTACATAAGGGAGTACTGTACAGTTGTATAAACCATCTTATTTTTAACTGCTTGATATTCATGAATTTATTATTGAATGGTATTTATTGTTTTTTGTTTATTCCATTTGGGTGTACAGAGCAGAGCTCTTTGATCCAGAATCTCTCTCGGGCCTCCCGTTCAGAGTCTCGCCACTTGCAGTTTTGCTCGATAATTAAGATTTTTATGTGATCAAAATCCTTTGGAGTGTGGTCGGGCAGTCTGAAGTGTTGGCTTACGGGCAGAAACTGTTTCTTAGTTAGGTCACTTCTGTGACCATTCAGTCGTTTGTGGAATGGCTGTTTGGACTCGCCGACATATTGTTAGCCACAGATGGGGCACACAAGAATGTAAATGACATTCGAGCTGTTGGAGTTAACAGTAGTAACAGCAGTAATATATATATATATATATATATATATATATATATATATACTTCTACAAATTAAGCCCAACACTCTTTGAATTAGATTTTTAACACTGTCAAATTTTTGTTTACCCTCAGCGGGATTCGAACTCACACCGTTGTGACACTGTGGCACCAAATCGCCTGTACTATGTCCAGCGGTCTAGACCCCTCGGCCAAATCCGCTATATAAAAATATAGCTTCATTAACCGGGTGAATCGTAGACATAGACATAGTACATGTGTACTAGCGTGTGACGATGGAATTTTCGTAACCAATACTTATTAATTTGACAGTAATCTAATTCAGCATTTTTCTATATATTATATAGGATGACAAAGTTACTTGTCATTCAGTCACAGTAAGTAAATTATATACAAACGTCTAAGTATTGTGACAACCATATAATATATCTATCCAGCGGATTTCTGAAACATCAGAAATACAGGGTTAATATCAAAATTTTATATATACTTCTACAAATTAAGCCCAACACTGTTTGAATTAGATTTTTAACACTGTCAAATTTTTGTTTTTTCATACGCTAGTACACATGTACTATGTCTATGTCTACGATTCACCCGGTTAATGAAGCTATATTTTTATATAGCGGATTTGGCCGAGGGGTCTAGACCGCTGGACATAGTCCAGGCGATTTGGTGCCACAGTGTCACAACGATGTGAGTTCGAATCCCGCTGAGGGTACACAAAAATTTGACAGTGTTAAAAATCTAATTCAAACAGTGTTGGGCTTAATTTGTAGAATTATATATAAAAATTTGATATTAACCCTGTATTTCTGATGTTTCAGAAATCCGCTGGATAGATATATTATATGGTTGTCACAATACTTAGACGTTTGTATATATATATATATATATATATATATATATATATATATATATATTTATATAGATATATATATATATAGTTTCAGAAATCCGCTGGATAGATCTATTATATGGTTGTCACAATACTTAGACGTTTGTATATAGACAAATCCGAATTGAATGATAGATCGATTGGTACAAAAATCTAATAACCTCATAAGGTGAGGTGATGCATTCTAGACCCATTTTTTATCATGGAGCCTTGTGGACGCTGATTCATAATCGCACCATTCCCCCCTTTCCAGCCCCCATCCAGCAATGATGTGCTACAATAAATAATATATGTAATTGAAAGATAACTACAACATAAATTATTTATACACAATTTATCAAAACATATAGTCCAATATTGTATTATTGACCATATACACAATATTTCTTCCGCAAAACAATACTGCACAAAAAAATGATCTGCTCTGTTGGAGTCCAAGGCTTGCATTTTACTGAAAAAAAACCTTGATAATAATTTGTTTAATTTCATACTGGCGGGCAGGGGTACAAATGATGCAGAATATGATTTGCCATTCTCGACTACAGGATTTATCAAGAATAAGGCCCAAATTAGTTACTCTTCTTTGAGGACATTTTGCATTAAATATAAATTACTTTGCCTTGTTATTTCTTATTACCTACAGCCATAAAAATGTCTAAATCACTAACAGATAATACAATAGAAAATATAAATATATATACATCTCTTTATACGTTATAAAGATATAACAATGTTATATTACGATCGATACTTACAGCATTAGCTATCTAATTATACAAAAAAACGGAGATTCTTAACTAACGATGTAAAATAAAACAGCATAAATGTGTTTTTAAAGATGATTTAAATTTTGTGTATTACTGCTTATAAATTGTAAATTGAAACAATTTGAAGCTGAATCGAAAATAACAGACGGCGAAAACGTGCTTTGTATTGAAAATAAATTTCTAAGCAAATTAAAATATTACAAAAAATAAATGTTTATAAAGTAAAAACTAAGAATTTGTTACGAATGCAAAACAATTAACACGTTTAATTTTATTAAAAAATTAACATCATTTGAATTAAACAAATAAAATCGACAATCAAAAAATAAAATCATTAGAAACCAAACGTAATAATAAAAAGTCAAAATATAAATATAAAGCTAAAAAAAAGAAAGGTTAAAAATGCAAAATAAACAACATGTTAGATTTTGTTTAACAAAAAAATGAATACCAAAAACTTACCAGAAACCTGCGAATAAAAAAAAATTATTAAAAATAATTTAAGATAATAAAATCCGTCCTTTAATCCTTTCACTTTGTACAGGTAAACAAACAGTATGGCGAATGTGTATTGCAAGTTCGGTCCGTGTATTGATTGTTCTATACTTCTTACCTACCGATCTTAAAATGGAAAAATAATAACTAAACGGTTACTTAAAAGTTATATTTTAATAATTTGTATAATAATAATTTTTAAATATACGCCTTTTCTGAAATAAAGTTGATAGAAAAGGCATTCACGTTCATGCATTTTTATTTTGGGATATTCGTATACGTATTTATTTTGGACAAGAATTAATTTTATACATAAATATAAAGATTTATAACCATTGTCATAAATCTGCAGAGTAACTGATGATCGTTATCAACAACAATGCCAGAGGGCTTAAATCCGACCCAGGGGTCCAATCAACAAAAAACCTTAATCTCCGCGGGAAAACCTTAATCTCCGAGGGAATACCTTAATTTCCCGGTGACAACCTTAATTTAAAAAACCAACACTTAATTTTAACATGATTTCTTACAAAATTAAGGTTTTCCCTTGGAGATTAAGGTTTTCTGCGGGAATTAAGGTTTTGGTGTTTGTAGTGTAACCTTCCCAAAAATGAATACTGCCAAACACTTGCTTCTTTTAAGCAATTTCATTAGTTGATATTTTGAAGGATTGACGTCATACGAAAATCTCCTACCCCGAGAATTCCCTAGCTAAATTTGTCAGGGTTTCGTGGACACAGAAACCCCGACTTGTGAGGATGCCCAACATGATATATAACAATATCACAAAGTTTCATTCAAATCGCATGCAAACCTTTTTAATTATCCAAATGAGGACGAAATGGATGCCTGGACAGACGGATGGCCATGAGGACCACTATACATCCCCGACTCTATCAAGCGCGGGTATAATAATGAATTCCCACTGTCTCATTAAATTTCACCATATACGACGAATGTTCCATTATGGTTTTGGGGATATTATTTGGTCGTGTTGAAATATAATGGAATATCTATCAAGTATGCATAAATCTGTATAATAAAAATGTGACAGACTTTGGTTCTGGCTATTATGCTGCTATCACGTTTATTTACTTAAAATAAATCTGATTGAAAAACATTTTTGGAATGATAATTTTGACATAATTGCAGATTTGAGTAGAATAAAAAAAAAAAAAGTTTTATGGTAGATTACTTTGTATTTAATGCGAATTTCAGTAGATTTTTTCTACAAAAGTCTCACATTTACTTTGTGAATGCATGGACACCACTATCCATCAAGGCAACTTATGGATTGAACCCAATATGCAGCAAAATACCACCATAGTACATGTAGTACACCCTGTCTCTTTGTACCAGACTGTGAAATTGAGGTTAATGTCAGGTGACAACAAGACTCTCATATACTACTCATCATTAATCCATACACCAATGATATTGTCATCCTACAATACGTGTTTTTTTTATAAACTGACCTAATCCAATAACTTTATTGTAGCCACTGGACCATCAAAATGAGTCATTAGCTACCACTGAAACAAAAAAACTGATGGACCTATACCTTAATCATACACAGATATCACACAAAATGTCAAATATTAACATTACAACTGGAAACCCATATGAATATCTCGCCCTCGACAACTCATCACTGAAGCAGCTATTCCTTAAGGTGGCCATGTTTGAAATATAATCTAACTCCTATAATTAAACCTTGCCATGACAGTGAAGAATTCAATAATTTCAGTCAATCGGACACAAGAAGAATGATCAAAATATGTAAAATATGACAAAGGACCATCTAAATGTCAATCCCACAAAGAAACCTAGAACAAAAAATCATACCCTCGCCTTTATTTAGGGCGAGGGTACGAATTTAGTCCCATCACTTAATGTAGCACTCCCAGCACTTTGATGTCCAAAAAAAGTTGTATATACAATCAGACTTGGTCGATATTGAAATCTTTCGACAGTGTCACCATTTTTTTTTATCGGTTTCCTGTTTAAAATTGATCATTATTGATACGTGATGATTCAATGTAGTTATTGCCATTTTTTTATTATGTTTACTTTATGAAATACATTGAGAAACCGAAACTGAATGGTGTGTTGCATCGTGGGTAATACATATGTAAATTACTGGATTCTTACTCGGAATGGATGTTATCGTATGCAAATTAGCAAGTTTATAATAAAATTAAGTCCCATTATCCATAAACAGAAAAATGACCAACATAGCATTTTTCTCGTGCATCTTCAAAGACGAAAAGAGAAATTTCTTCAATAAAGATCGTTTCCTGTTAATTTCGCAATGTCTAAAGCTTTAATAATGTAAAGAAGATGAATATTATGTTTGAATTTTGTATAAATAGAACGCATTATAATTATTTTATTTGCTGTATTACGAGCAATAGGACTGAATTCTGGCCTAAATCCAACAAATCACAAAACTTACTTCGGATTATAACGGCAGTAAAATTCGGCCTAATAGAAACCATGCATTTCACCTTTTAGTTGCATAGATGAAAACTGCATGTGAAACATTAAAAAAAAAATTTCCAAAAATCTGAATTGCCAGTGGAGTGGCAATGCAAGACACTGTAACAGTTTTACAAAAGACCATGTTTTTCTTAGGACACTGTTCCTACAAAGAGTGATAGCACTTGACAGTCAATTTTGTCAGGTATATTAAGATTGGTAAAAATATAACAATAAAAAATTCATAAAAATATAACAATGAAAAAAAATCAATAAATTTTACCATCAATATCAAGTCTTGCACTTCTTTTAGAACCTTCAAATATGGCAGTATAAATTCCTCGATCCGTTAGGTCTGCATTTCTAACAACAAGTTTGTGCTTTACACCAGATGTTTCTATAACAAATTTGTCAGAAACCTCTATTCTGTAGTCCTCTGTAAACCATTCAGCAATAATGTTACGTTCTCTAGTCCAAAATTCAAATCTACCGTCATTGCCTTCAAGTACTCTGATATCCTCAAGGTCCCTGGTGAGGAATTCTGTAGAAAGTTAAATAAAGGTTAGGTTTAACCTGCTCATATTAAAGGGAAACTTCGCGAAAAAATGAAAATTTGATATGTTATTCTTCAACTAAAAAGAAACACATTTGCATCTTGATGTTTTATTATATTTTCAGTGGTTAAGTTTCTGCATGGAATTTACCGTGTAAAAAATGCACTTATGGAGGTCCGCCATCTTGTCACAATCTCGTCACTAGATGGCGATACAAGACATCCAAGTACCTTAAAAGTCGTCGTATGATAATAACGCGAAACGGTCAATAACAGAAGGTTGTATTATATAAGACAAGTTTTTGAAAGATTACGTTTCGTATTCCTGATATATATAAGAGCAAGAAAACCGACTTGCATGTGTAACAAGTAGTAAACTAATTTAAAGACTTCGACCTGAGACTATTTCCACAGCGGCAACAACGGTAAACGGAAAGAAAGTCAGTTTTGATAGGAAAACAAGTCCATAAATATTAATTAAATTGAAAATTATTCGTATTATTATTTTCAACTTAATCAGATTAAGCAACTTATTGAACGAAACTTTTTTATACAAAATATTTGCGAAGTTGACTATTTAAGAAATAACGATCGTTAAATGAAATATTTTTAAATACTATGGTTTTCATGCATCAAAATTTCACTTCACGTTTATTACATTTATAATTATTATTATTGTTATTATTATAATTATTATTACTGGTAACATTTATTGTGCGTGTGCGTAACACAGTTTCCAAACTTTTACATGTTGTGTATATTTTAGTTAACGTGTAAGTTTTACGTTTCCTCAGCCTTGGCATCTTTATAAGGTATTCGAAATCTTATTTACATCCTGTGTTCTGACACTTCGGTGTATTCAAATCATACCTGTCTTGGCAGGAGGGGTGTGCCTTTCTAATTTCGAATAACATGATTAACCTTTAATCTGGTTAGCTTTTGAAAAAGTCCGAATATTCATACTTCAAAGTCGGCGTCAAATGATCTAATAATTGCAATAAACATTATGTTTGTTTACCTGCGAATTCTGTTAATTACCTTTCATAAAAGAGTAATGATTTACCTGTAACATTTTCACGTTTCACTGCCGTTTCAAGACGTGCAAAATTTTCCACAGAATGTTATTTTTAATATAAAAATAATTATATAAATATATCTTTTATTGCAATTATTATTTAGGTAAATTATATCTGAGTTAAATAAAGACAGGTTAAAATTTGCGTCCAAAAATATTTTTATTAAAACAAAGAGCAATAAAACATTAAGACGTATTTGGTAATCTTATGTTGTCAGCCGGTCATTAGTCATCGCCACAGTTTATATATTCTTCACAGAGCTAAGGCAGAAAAACATATTTTAAACTGGATTATTTATCATATTTACTGGATAATTACATTTATCACGTCACAAACGCAGTCATGTGATAAAATACTGTCAATATGGCGGCCCCCATACACAAAATTGTATCACCTTTAATCCACTCTAGAAGCGTAACGGTAAAGAATACAATAAAACATCAAAAGGCAATTATATTTCTTTTTATTTGAAGTATAACATAGCAAATTTTCATTTTTTCGCGAAGTTTCCCTTTAATAAGGGAAAAGCTTTTACATGAAATTATTAGTTACTGGTATATAAAATTTCTTCACACTAGTGTCAAACATTAGTCACACTGCAGTTATTCTGCAAGTAATTATTCATTACAAATGCTGTCCGAGAATCAGCAGGGGTTGAACCTTTTTTTGGGCTTTTTAACTTTGAAAGCCTAAGACCCAAGATTAACGGGAGACAGGACACTTTCACTGAAAATAATTTGTTTTTTGTTTGTCTGGTTTTTCAGCTATATCATGGTGTCCAGTTTTTATTGGGAGAGGAAGCCGGAGTACCCGGAGAAAACCCCGACCTGTGGTCGGAAAACTGGAAAATAATTGGTAATGAATTTTCTTTAAATTCGCCATATAGTTAGTTTTTATACAAGTTAGCATAATTCAGAATAACAATAGGGGTTTCGAGGGTTATTTTCGAGAGGTTGAGCACTGAAATTTTAAATTTTCTAATGGATTATAGAGAGAAGAGTAAAAAAAGCCATCAAATAAAAGATAATAAAAATTAAGTCCAATGAAATTTTCTGAATTTTTGATATTGTATAATGTCATTCAATAGGTATACATAATAGTGATGGACAAAAATAGGGGTTTCACAGTTAAAATTTTGTCTAACATGTCTAATGGGAAAAAACTGGTGAAAAAGTGCTAAAAAATGGTATTTTTTAAGGTCAAAATTACCTCCTTGTTAAAAAAATTAATTTTCATTATTTTTGCCAATATCGAACTCTTTATGTGAAAATTTTCATTTCAACCAATAATAAATTGAAATAATAAATATAGGTACACAACTTTCATTATTAATTTTAATTTTATGGAAATTAAGAGTAAATAATGAAAGAAATTATTATTGAATTTACCACAAATGTTCAATATATTGTGAAATTTTCACAATAAATGGCAGAAGGTGTCCTGCATCCCCTTAATTAACCATGCCCTAAAAATTTTCAGAGAGATGATTTGAAATTGGATTTGTCATATTTATTTTAATTAAAGTGTACCATATTATTGTTTTCCAGAAAGTTCAGCATGTTTCTTGTGCAACTTAAGGGGATCAATTCGTAATATTTTATCCCCATAGTACATGTAGTTAGGGCATCATTTCTGTCTGAGAGATGGTGGTATTTTCTACAATATTTGCAATACATTTCTTGGGCATTTTCATCGAACTCAACCCAGGAAAAAGTGTCCATCCAAGATGGTAAAAATGTCCTTTTCCGTCTGTCTCTTTCATATTTGAAGTATTTTTTGTGGGGGAATAGATTCATTATTTGACCCCGTTTGGTCTTTGGATACTTCTGACTCATCATCTTCTTTTTTTTCTTAACGGTAGAGTTAAAGTTTAACAACGACATTTCTAGAATTCATAACCAAAATTAATTGGGGGAAAGGAAACAAACTTTAATTGTTATTGATCAACGTTGCGAAAGCGCCCAGAAGATTAAGATTTGTCATAAATAGAAAATCAACATTGATTTAGTTTAGGATCATAAAACAGATTTATGAGTATTCATAGGACAATTTTGAGAGTAAACACTTTAAGAAACATTGAAAATAAAAACAACATTTTATTTGTTTTAGAAAGATTGAGCCGGATGGGCTTTTTTCATAGAAAATCTGCAAGCCCAAGGTTTCAGTTTTTTAAGCCCAGGGCATCGGGCTTTAGGAATGTTCAACCCCTAAACCCCTGATCAGATGGCTTGAACTTATAGTTCTTATTTATTAAGATCGTCACAAACTATGTTTTGAGTAAGGAATTAAGAAAAACGAATCGAAGATACAGAGAAGTTTGAGATATTTCTATTGAATCAAAAGAATGGGCCCAGGACAAAACTAGCTATTTGATCTAGTAAATTAAAACTTTGACAAGAGATAAACTTAACCATTGACTCTCAATAGATTATATCACTCGCGTAATTTTTTAATTGCAATGAAATTGCATATACCTTATGTAAAACTTAATTAATCTTGTATTTTCCAATTTTTCATTCATTAAAATTAATTCCTACATGTACACTGGCAATGACGATCCATTGTCAATCTAAGGCTTAGGTTAAAGAACAAAGAACTTCAAAAATTTGACGTTAAAATTAGTCTTCCAAGGTCATCCACTCTGGTATGCAACACATATACTAGTATATGGGGACCTACCTACATATAAAAAATCCTTCAAAGACAGATATGGCCGGATTACGTTAAGCAGGAAGTAGGTTAGCGACAGACCTAAAATCGAATCCCATGTTATGGGAGGCCATGCTGATGCTGCATACCACATTTCAAGAGAATGTGATAAGTAGTTGCTGAGAAAACTGTTACGAACATTTTATTCAAGTACTTAACAGCTGGGCAAAGATTAAACAAAATCCGTTGACCCATTTTTAAGTTATCTTAAAACCACCGGTTGTGTGGTTGTGTATAAAAAGCAAAACAAAATAATTCAGGAAAATTAAGAAACATATTTTTAAAAAAGCTAGAAAATACTGTTAGCAATCATCACTAATTGATAACTCTATCTCCCTTATGTCTAAAAATGACCATGGTTTTTATGGCACGCCGTTCTCGTCAAAAGTATGGTTCAAAATATCATCACAAATTACACACTCAAAATTTTAAATTACACACTCAAAATTAAAAATATGCACTCAAAATTTTAAATTTCACACTCAAAATTAAAATATGCACTCAAAATTTTACGAAAACACACTCAAAAGATAGATTGAAATTACAAACTCAAAATTTTAATTCATCATATGCAACTATTACTGTCATAATTAGGTTCGATAACTCTGTTTAACAATGAACGACTGTTGTGTATCATTAACACCAAAATTTTATAATATATCAAATTGCTGTTATTATTAATAAAATTATTTTATGTGTTTTAAACATATTATTAATATTTGACAATTTTTTCTATTTTATATATATACTTTTATTTCTTATCATTTATGGAGTTCCTCGTTTATTGTCGTTATCCCGTGGCATCATTATTTTTTTATACTCAAAAACGACTACTATAGTTCGTAATTTAGTAAAATTATTAATGAATTATGGTTACCTAATAAACATTTGTTACATATTTGTTATTTAGAACCCCTTTAATGTATTGAAATTTAACCCATGATGTGTTCCTGATAAAGCTTGTACTGCCATAAACTTGTATTCTCTGTACAGGATGTTTATTGAACAGCTTATTCATTAAAACTTGAATTTTGACTATCTTTATGACTGAGAAAAATGCGCCCAAAATGGGGATATTTGTGTAATTATCTTTTACATAAATACTTTATAAATGTTTATCACAAAGTTCATTACCACATTTTCAATTCAAGACAAGGCATTTGCAGTTAGTTTTTTCTAAAGGAATATTTACATCTAAATTAAACATGTTACGAATTTTTGAGATATATATTTAAACCATAAAAATACCACACATCCCAGTCTCTTGTCTGAGCCACGTGATCTGAACTCCGCCATGTTTAAAATTGTAAAATTAGCTAATTTCAAATGAAATGGGAAGTATTAAGATCAACAATTAAAGTGTTAAAAATGTGAAAATTAAATACATCAATATGTCTACTATTTGTATATATGTGCAAAACTATGTTTATACGAACTGTATTTATGAAATTTACGTCAGAAGTGGAGCACATTTGGCAATTTCCCATTGAAACAATGTAACCAGAAGGCAGAAAATAAGGCTTTTTTTTCAAACAAAATGGGAAGTATTTTGCAAGAAATTTAAACTGATAAAATTTATATCATTCGAAAGATAAGAGACTGTAGAACTGGGAACAATGTGCAAAACATATATATATTATTTATTTAACAAGATATCGGCGTTTTTTAAATCGTCCCATTGATTTTCTATTGAGTGAAATATCCAATATGGCTGAAAAAGATACGTCACAGAAGTCACGTGATGTCGCTAATAGTTGTATATGCACTCAAAACTGAAAATTACGCACTCAAATTTGTGCGCATTTTTTTTGCGCAAAACTCATAAATATTCATAAAGATATAAATAAATAAAATATCATCTGGGTGGTTCAACCGTCCGACCAAGGGCATTAAGTTGTCGGTGTAGGACGTAAAAAACTCCCCCAAGAAGTGGTTTTTGAGTTTAAAGCGAACCGGAAGTGCTGAAATCCAAATGTCAATCCACAACACAGTAGATTTGCTCGAGTTTTTTCAATCCTTGTTGCACGTGTATGAAAATACAATGCAACTTGTACACCCCTTAACACAAGACAACAACGCTTTAGAACCTACTGTTCGAAAGCTTTCAAGCTGTAGGGAAGTGTTGTATGTAATGGCTACAAGAGTTCCTGTTGAAATTCAATTATATCAGAAACTAGAACGAATTTATTCATTTAATTTGCATGATATAGCTGTAAATCAACTATTTTGATAAGCCCGTTGATAAAACTATTTGTTTTACCATAAAACATAATTCAATAATGGAATAAATCACACTCTATAGTTAATATGAGTCTGAGATAAAGGGCCGAGGGTATGAGGTAAAAAAAATTTAAAAATTTTTCGTCTGTTTCGTTCGTTGCTTTACAGGGACCCGTTTCAAGCTTAAAAAAAACCAGGATTGAAATATTCTAATCAATTTAATGAATATTTATAAGTCCTGCGCAAAAAGGTGCGCACAATTTTGAGTGTATATGTTTTCTGTTTGAGTGCGTAATTTTCAGTTTTGAGTGCATGAATTAAAATTTTGAGTGTGTAATTTCAATCTATCTTTTGAGTGTGTTTTCGTAAAATTTTGAGTGCATATTTTAATTTTGAGTGCATATTTTTAATTTTGAGTGTGTAATTTAAAATCTTGAGTGTGTAATTTAAAATTTTGAGTGTTATTTGTGATGATATTTTGAATCATACTTTTGACGAGAACGGCGTGCCATAGGTTTTGCTATGGTAAACATTAACTCTAAACATCATTCTGTCACAATTTAAAATACAATGTGCAAATTTAAAGATTCTTTATGACATCGTGAATATCCAATAAAAACTACATTTGTAAAGACAAAAATCTATTTTCATTATTTTTACATCAACTGGATTCCAAAAGTTAGTGTATGTGACTAACATCATTATACTAGCTAGCAACACATTTTACAATAACTTGCCTTCTACCAGTACTTCTCACAAGCATGGGATCTCCTGTCTTTATGTATTAATATTTTCAGTTATGTTATTCACTATTGAGGAGACAGGAGGATGTAGTTTATGAGTTTTGTTAGTACTGAAGTTATGTAATTGGTTTTAAATGGCATATATTGACCATAGAAGCCAGGTTTACTGAAATAGAGGCTCCCAGGAGCCTGTAATCGCTCACCTGGAATCCAAATGACTATATTAAAATTTTTGAAATTAACAGTTTCAGTCTAGTTGTTATAACTTTTAAGTTACTGTGAAAAAACTAAACATTTCTTCAAAAGTTTGTGTTAAATACAATAACTCCTATAAGGTGCCATCAGACAATTTCTGAAAATTAAATGGTTTTTAGGCATTGTCCTTTAGGATACAAATTTACAGTTTTACTCTACTAATAGGTGTGTTATAGACTAATTTATAATTCAAAAACTGTTCATTTGTCCAAATTCATAATGAAAGGGCAATGATCATTTGTGCAATTTATAGTTTCAATCTAGCGGCTATCGTTTTCAAGTTACAGGACAAAAACGGAAAATTTCATAAAAAATTGCCATTTAAGGGCAATAACTCAAATAAGGAGTCATCTGACAATTTCAAACCAATCAAGTGAACTGTAGGGCTTTTATTGCTTATCATTTTTGCCATTTACAGTTTCAGGTTATATTGTAAATACCAAAAATTTTGTCAAAAATCGTCAAAAAAGGGCAATAACTCCTACAAGAAGCCAATACACAACTTCACACTAATAGCAACTTTTGTAGACCTTAATGTGCTGATCAATTTGAAGTAACGGTTTTCTCTATAGCTATTATAATTTTTTAGATAATGATCAAAAACCTGTGTTGACGCCCATGTTCTATTTTTAGTAACAGCGGCTATATTTGTCTGTTGATCAACACCCTGGGTACAAACTTGAAACTAGGAACCCTAGGGATGATTGTGGCCAAGTGTGAAAAAAATTGTCCCAGTGGTTTCAGAGGAGAAGATTTTTGAAAAAGTTTATGACGAACAACTGACGACGGACGCCAAGTGGTAGCAAAAGCTCACATGGACCTTCGGTCCAGGTGAGCTAAAAAGAAATCTGAGAGCAAAAGAATTAAAAAGTTAATTCACAAGAACAAGGACTATGATGTCAACCAAGAAAAGCACAGGTATTTAATTGAAACTATTAATTTAAATTATTATTATATAAATATGTAACATAAATGCACTTGTATAAATATGTAAAAGATTTCCAAACATTCCAACTAGTTTAGTTCTATCTTGTCAAGGGAGTTAATTAGCAACTACACAGTTTAGTTTACATGTATATACCTGGTAATTTCTTTTCTCCAAGTAGTTGTTTTATTGTCTGAAAATATAAAAAAATATCACTATATACTGGAAGTGTTTCTTCCAGATTGGTGTTCAACACTTTAGAAGGTTATTCAATTCTAATATGGAAAGCCTGTAAGTGGACCATAGTTGGTAACATGTTTGAAGAGCAACTCTGTATTCATGACAAGACCCTTTTTGTTCATTTACATGTAGCAAAAATGAGAAATCCTCAGTCCCAAAACAAATCACTTTCCTAGTGGTTATCAAAATTTCACCCAAATTAACTACAAAATCCTATTAGCAATTGAATTGATTGTTAACATTTCGTCATTGTCCACAATACAATACCGTATATGTGATTTTTTTCAAGCACAGAAAATTTAACGTTTTTGTTAAAAAACTTTGAATTTATTTTGGCGTAATGTAATTTTCTCGGTCTGTAATAACATGAATAAAATGAATAACTCTATCATTTTATCTAGTATTTATAGCTTTCAAATTTTTACCGTGAATACATTAAGGTATCCGACCCATAATTCAATTCACCGTTCAATTTTATTTTTCGACAAGGAAATACAGCTTTATTAATTTAATTTATAGCTAATTAATGATAAAAAATAAATATTGTTTTACTTTGAGTCAATGTTTACAGCAAAAAATTTTAGGTACTCAAGTAGTATTTCCGATGTTTTCCGAACATTACTGAGGTCTGCTCCATTGAAAACCAATGGACATCCGGGACACCAAATATGATCATGTGGTCAATTGTGGTCCGGATACCTTAAATGGTCTGAGGCCCCAGTTTCATAAAATATCTCAATTTTGAGGAATCCTCAACTTATCCCTAACTCAAATATTAAACAAAAGAATTATTAAATACTTTAATAAAAGTATTGGGGATTTGAGGAAAATCCAGTTCGATGAGTTTCTGGATGATACTGTATCTTACCTCGTCTATCTGACATTGTTGAAGAAGTGTGTTCTGTAACTGAAGACATATAGTAGAATTTAGGGGTTGTTTAGCGATGTCACTCAGTCTCTGTTTGGTTTTTGTTTCCTTTCCATATATCTTTGCTATAACTAATAGCGATTTCTCTATTTCTGCCATGGACTTACAGTATTCACTGTTGGAAATTCTTCCTTCTTTGGCATGAGCAAATGAGTGGTTCCTAGAGCTAACTAGGTCATCAAGAGCAATCCTCTCAGGAGATCCCTTAGGCACAAGCGTAGTAAAGTTAACCAGAAGAATTCTTGCCAGGGTAAAGTCAAGGTCCTGTAGCTGGAGGTTAGGATTGACAGGACAACAGCAGTGTGGAGCAGATTTACTGCCATGTTTATGACCCGATAACTTACTGCCAGTTTTGTCAAACAATATCTCCAGTTGTGGTGGATGTAGGACTCTGCTACCTCTGGTCTCTGCACGAGTGCCAGGTGGACACTGACAACATGGATAACGATTGAAACACATGTGATAGATGAAATGTCCATTTATCTCGATGAACCTCTGGAGTGTTATGCCTTGATTTGTCAGATGGAAATCCAGTAGATGTAGGAATGAATCTTTGGTTTCATCTACAATTACTGTTGAATGGCGGTAGAAGTTTTCTTGTTCGTGTGTTGTCATGTTGGACAGCAGATACTTAACTAAAAAAATGCATACATGTAATACAGTAATCGTTGATACTCCAAATTATAAGCTATCACAAATCATGAGTATAATAACTTTTAATACTCCTAAGCTACAACAACCATGAGTAAATAATTGTTAATACTCCTAAACAACAAGGGCCTCGGTGGCCGAGTGGTTAAGGTAGTTTCTACATGTATACTTTTGATCACGTGGTCTGTCAACACTGAGATTACACTACAGGTTAGACATGTTAGAGTCTCACTGCGGGCAGGTTGTACTTCACTCCAATCTTAATTGACAATGATTGCCACTTTTCTACCGAAGGTTGGGGGTTTTCTCTAGGTATTCTAGGTTCCTCCCCAAATAAATACTTGACACCATGATACAGCTGAAAAAAAGCTGAAAGTGGCATTAAAACAGCAAACAAACAAAAACAAATACTCGTAAACTATCACAACCAAGAGTATTATAGTTGTTAATACTCCTAAACTATGCCTGTTGATGCCAAAATGTAGGTCCTCCAGATTTGTCACGGTTGACTGGCAAAACTTAACATTTTGTCTGACCTACTAGTATATCTCTATATCTGGCAGAGAGAGAGAGTCATGAGAGCACTTAGAAGCATTAATTTCTAACTTTTGTCTTCTGATACATAATTCAGGGACATAGTTCCAGTATCAATTTTTGTAACATTTGGTCATGATCTTCGAGGGCAAGGCAAGCCCTTACGGAATTGGCATGCACCAAGTATACTTAAAGTATAAGGCAAGTATACTTCAAGTATACTTTAAGTATATCTGTTATACTTGAAAACTGAAGTATACTTAAAGTATTAGCCAAGTATACTTGGAGTATTAGCTAGTTATACTTGTGTTATACTTTGTATCCTTGTAATAGCAAAGTATAACTCAAGTATACTTGAAGTATACAAGAAGTATACTTCAAATGGATATTATCAAACATTTTATGTAAAAGTTATACTTGAAGAATTTATTTGGACTTAGACTTTTTCAGGAGTTTGACAGAGGAATGCATCTTACAGAAAATGTATAAGTCCAAATAAATTAAAATTCTATGTTTTTTAATAAAAATAATGTTTTTTTTGCAGTTTTTTGCCAACATAACATTAACAAATGATATTATCCAACATTATTATACATATTAATGTAACCCATCCCTAGAGTTTCCATGATAATAGGTTTTTCCATGTTGAAATGAATAATTTTCCATGGAAAGTTATTAAACCAAAGAAAAAATTTCATTGAATTCCATGGAAAGGAAAATGATATGGCGTGGAAATGGACTTGGAAATTTTAACACATTGAAACTATCATTGAATGTAGAACTTTAATCAAATTAAGCATGGAACATCATGGAATCTTTGGACTTATTTTTTTCATTTATGTATGCGGTAATTTCCTTATATTTGACGTCTTTCCGGTGTCAACTTTGTTTTATCCATACGACTTCCATTTCCGCTACGTCACAGAATTCAAATTTTGTTTCCTGGCTTTGGAGCGGCAATTTAAAGAATTTCTTGTTCCTATCATTGTAACTTTTATATACATGTTCATTTATGAGCTTTCTTCCAATAAATATTTCTTTCTTTCTTTCTTATATACTGGGTCGATTTTGTTATTGTGTGCGAGAAGGGAAAAAACCAAGTCTATACCTGCCAACTTTTGAAAATTAAAAAAAAAAATATTACTTTACCCATATCTACACGGGTTTGTAATTATTTCTGCTCCGAATTTAAAAATCTACATGAAAAACCCTACCTTTATGTTTCTAATGCCATTTAACTCTCAAATTTTATTAATTTCCACCAGTTTGAAACGAAACGGACAAGAACAAACACACACACAAAAACCAATCTTAATTAAAATTAAATCTTTCACAAGCTCCCCCCTTTTTGTTATTGTCGTTTTGAAGATCTAACAACATCCCATTACAGGTCATCTCAGGTTGAACTTCTGTATTGACCAATCAATTTTTATTGCCATTTTTGCTTAGGCACCATTAAACTTGAAACCTATGCCCTGTTCACTTAAGGTAAAATAAAATAAAAATAAATGCCTATCTACCTACCCTATTTTTTTCAAGCATGTAACAGGAAACACACATACTTTTTTATTTGTCCTGATTAGGCTTATAGATATAAAGGGACATTGTAGGAAAAAACAAGCTTTAATTTTTCAAATATTTTCTTTTTTATTTCAGAATATTGCCTTTAATTGTATCCCAATACTACAGAAATAATGTTTGTTAAGCTATTAAGGGGAAGTGCAGCGATTTGAGATTAACAATTAAAATGTCATCAATGCCAAAAAGTAGCTGAGGTAAGACATTAGTCTTTGCATGATTTTTATGTTGCCTGCAACATGTTGCAAAGCGACATATAAGTGTCTCTTTAGCTATATGCTTTGTCCTGTGGCATCACAATAACTTTCGTCACAGTTTTCTGGGCAACTTCATGACGCAGCCTCTTGATATTTGGCATGTAGCTTTGTCATATAAAAGTTTATGCTGCCACTGTCTCGTTTCTAATGACTTTTCGTCTCTGGCGAGACAAAATGAAAGTACAATGTATATACACACAGTAACTAGACCTGTTTTCATAGTGACACAAGTAAATCAAGAAATCTGTGAGTCAATGCTAATTAATGTACCACTGTTTTTGATAAAATCTATATACATGTACTATATGTGTTCAGTATCTACTTTCTGTTTAATGTAGAGTTATGGACTTATAAATGAGTTATATTTGGAAACAAATATAATCCCAGATGAAGGGAACCACAATGATAAAAATTATACAGGGGATATAAAAAAAATTGAATAATGTGTCCATGGGACACGGATGCCCCCGCTAAAGGAAGTCCCAAACAGGAAGTAGTTGTCCAACAGGTCTGAAAGTCGCTTTGGACCTACAACTTGTGATACTTAACCACCCTGCCAAATTTCAAATTGTTCTAATGTACGGTTTCTGAGAAAAGCTTGACTTAAATTTTCATACTCATGTTTACACATTTTCATTTAGGTCCAGTCGCAAACAGGAAGTACAGGGATTTACACTAAAAGTCGCGACTAAATATTTTCATGGGCAAGTAAAGTTTGCTTTTCGATCGTCCAGGTGGCGATCTGTGATGATTTGGTTGATATACGTTTCCACGAATTTTGCCCTGTCATTCTGAGCAGTAGCGGTATGTCTCCTTTCAATTTTATTTCAATATTGGTAAGAAATCTTAAATATTTTTTCTTTCTGCGTCATTGTTTATCCTGTTTACGCGCCACACAGTGTTAGCTGGTCCCTTCTGGCTTTTACTTTTTACATAAAGCGTAGTAAAAATAATACCGGAAACAGTTCAAGCGAAAGAATATACGAAAATTTCCGGATTGGGTATGAACTCCGGGACGGAGATTGCAATTACGATGCGGCTAATGTTGAAATGAGTATTGCAATGATTTATGCATAATACAAATTAGTACTTTGGCAGTAACTTTCAAAAAAGTAAATTTAAATCATTAAATACTTTTAATAGTGCATTTTTTGTTAACTACATAATATTATTTGTTTCACAATGGTCTGTTTTTACTTCTGGTTCTATCCCATCATTTTATTGAACGGTTTTAATTTATGGGAGT
This sequence comes from Limnoperna fortunei, assembly GCA_944474755.1. NCBI lineage: Eukaryota > Metazoa > Mollusca > Bivalvia > Mytilida > Modiolidae > Limnoperna > Limnoperna fortunei. The sequence continues at coordinate 48,923,615 of OX104125.1, forward strand.
GTATTCTTTTTTATTATCATAAATATGAAAAAATGTGGGCGCCTAACTTTTTCACTGGGCGCCAAAATTTTTTAAGTTAGGAGGTGGCAACCATTATTAAAAAGTTAGTATATATCCCTGAAGTAGTTGTCCGGCAGGTCTGAAAGTCGCTTAGAACGCACAACTTGTGATCCTGAACCACCCTGCCAAATTTCAAATTGTTCTGATGTACAGTTTCTGAGAAAAGCTTGACAGAAATTTTCATACTCATGTTAACACATTTTCATAACGGCCCAGTCACAAACAGGAAATAGTTGTCCGACAGGTCTGACAATTCGTAAGGACAGACAGACATGAGTAAATCTAAATGCCCCCGACATGTTGTCGCGGGGGCATACACAAATTGAAATAATATTACTACTAGTACCAGATAGCTTGGGGTTTTCACTGTTCAACGCCTCTGTTAAGTTAAGTCTTTTTTGGGGTTGTAGTCTACTTAAGGTCTAGATAGACTGTGAATGAGTTTCACAGTGGTGCTGACAGGCGAAACATACTTGTAGAGGCCACATTTGTTTATTAATCAGTCGCATGCACAACTTTTATTTTTCTTTCCAGCACATCGGCAAAGAACAGAAAGAAAACAGAGAGAAAAAAAGGGACTCCTTAATCATGTCAGTGTTTTGTTGGAGTTTTAAGACATTTTTGTATTTAATGTTATTTGAATAAATATTTAGTTAATTTTTAGTGTTTAAGGCCAGAAAATGCCACAGTGATGGACCAATCAGTCAACTCATACAGTTAAGTCAGGTACCTGAACATAATACTTCAAGTATACTTTAAGTATACTTCAAGTATACTGTAAGTATAAAACCTAAAGTATTCTCTAAGTATATTTCAAGTATAACTAAAGTATACTTCAAGTATACTGCAAGTATAAAACCTTAGTATTCTCTAAGTATACTTAAAGTATAACTAAAGTATACTTCAAGTATAACTAAAGTATACTTCAAGTATAAAGGTCTAAGTATTAGCCAAGTATACTTAGTTAAAGTATCTTTGGCTAACTAATTTGCCTATAAAATCAAAATACTTGAAGTATACTTAAAGTATACTTCTGAGTTATACTTCAGTTATACTTGGAAGTATACTTGAAGTATACTTGAAGTACTAATAATTTCCGTAAGGGAGGCTCCATTTGGTACAGGGCAGCAACCAAGAAAATAAGGCTTTGGGTTTTAAACATTTAACTTTGACTGAAAATTTTAAGCAGCTGTTTATGTCCCATCAAGGAAAGTTGGGGGACATATAGATTTTCAGTCCGTTTTCCATTTATTCGCTTGTTTGTTCCACCTCAGGCATGTCAGGTTTACCTTGGCATTGAAGACTTTTTTTCAATCTACTAGTAGATGACCTACATGTATTATTTTCATGAAACTTGATACAGTTACAACATGACATCTCTTTACTGGAAAATTCTGTGCATATTTCATGCTTTAGTGAACATTAGATAAATGGGATGTTTAACCATTATGTGCCAAGAGGTACATCAGTGCCTCAGAGAGATTTTCGTGTTTATAAAAAAATTGTTTACTATATAATGTTACTTACATGTACATGTATGTAGGACAATGAAAAATTGAAACCAGTACGAAAAGCGATTTTTTAACTGTTTGCCAAAAAAAAAATATTAAAGTGAGAAAATCCTACACTTTGAGTGATTTTTATTATATTAATGCGAAAATAAAATCTTGGAGAAAAGGCAAAATTTTTTTTGTATGATATACATGTATATGTATACAAGACACAGAAACTAATTTTTCAAGCCAAATTATGGGGCCTCGGTGGCCGAGTGGTCAAGGTAGTTCGTCTACCATTGATCACGTGGTCTGTCAACACTGAGATTGCGGGTTCGATTCTCACTGCAGGCAGGGTGTACTCGACCCCAATCTTAATTGACAAGGATTGCCAGTTTTCCTACCGCAGGTCGGGGGTTCTCTCCGGGTACTCCGGCTTCCTCCCCCAATAAAAACTGGACGCCATGAAATAGCTGAAAAATTGCTGAAAGTGGCGTTAAAACACCATTCAAACAATCAAACAAGCCAAATTATTCAATGTAATTACTTCACAATCAGGTAACAAAAAGTGCCTTAATATTAAATCACTACACAGTTTAGACAGAAACAGTTAATATTTATGCAATTTCCCTGCCGTGATGTTTAGCTTACTTATGTCAAATTAAAATGTACAACAAACACTAGTATTCGGAAGAAGCTTTTGCTTTCAGGAAAATACACTACAGATTATGTGAATTATGTGCTTCCCACATGCCCAGGTGTGTTGCCCACGGTGGCCAAGTGTCCATTCCATATTGTGGGCTTCATGGTGGGCATAAATAAATTGGTGTCTACGGTAGGAGGAAAAAATGTAATTTTAAAAATCCATTTTACCTGTTTATAACATAATATATATTCAACTACATTATTCCTTATGTTTCTATTACTGTCTTAAATTAATGCTGTGTGAACTAAACGGAATTGTCACATGTTAAGGAAGATGTATATGTATTTTAGCATAAATAAATAGATCAAGATGTTCTCCATCCTTTAAAATAGAAATCCCAATCCAAACGTGACCATTAACGGATCAGGGGATTGAACACAGCCGATCTCTTTGACAGTTCCATTCAAACTAACTTGCCAAACTTGTGTTCCTTTAAAACCAAACTGATGACGATACAATGACTTTGCATGGACTTTCTCACAGTTTCCCTGAAATTATGTACCCCCATCAATCAAGATTTATTACAATAATAGAAAATACCTTAATTAAACATGACAGAAGTACAAAAACCTCATCAGATTTTAAGATTATTTCATATTACAAAAAAGATAACTCTATCAGAAATAAAGAAATCACCTAAGCGGAAAATGAAAATGTGAGGATTTTAGTGAACATGTTCGTAAATTAATGTAAGAAACGTCCAACAAATGCTCTAATATTTATGAAATTTACATGTATTCTTAAGCAAGGTTTCTATCTTCCCAAGACGGATACAAATTTATAATGCAAAGAATTTAAGACATGTAACTTTTGGGACAAATTTTAATCAAATACTATTATATTCATGATATTATTAATGTAATATCACCTGTGACAATGATTTATTTTTCACTGGCAACATAAGTTGATATTTCATAGTTTGTTTTATGAATAATAGGGGTTAAGTACATTTGTCACATCTGAGACATTTCAATTGACTTGATTAATAAGCTGGATTATAGAGGATTAACAATTATGTGAGGAATGTCTTTTAATCTTAACTCAATTATTGCAGTCTGTAATTGCTGTCAATTTTTTTAATGCCAAAAGTGACCGGCCCTTTTAAGGTCTTTTTAAAATTTGATTGGCTAGCCCAATTTTGAAGGATTTCGAATAATAAATTTGGAAGGGAATTTTTAGATTTAGAATCACGAAGTATAAAATTTTACTTATTTAATTGACAATTTGAATGGAGATTTTTACATTGTTTTGTGGAAATTCTTGTAAAATTATGGTGACTTAGACAGGAATTTTAGTTGTTATTGTGAACTTCAGGGGTTGTGCTGGGCTTCGCCAATGTCGCCATTGCATTTTTTTTATTTCAATTTACCTCAATTTCCTGCATAATCCTAGAACATATCATCCACACCAGCATAATGAAACACTTCGACAACAACAGAATTTTATCAGCTGTTCAACATGGGTTTAGAAACAAGCGATCATGTGAAACTCAACCCATAGTCACTGTACAGGAGATGGGTAGAAGCTTGGACAAAGGTTCCTAGGTAGACATAATACTTCTTGATTTACCAAAAGCTTTCGACAAGGTTCCACACTCAAGATTACTACGGAGTGAACAGTAAAACCATCAACTGGATATAATCTTTTTAAACACAGAGAAACCAAAATGTAGTACTAGAAGGTGCAAAGTCAACATCTGCTCCAGTCATGTCCGGCATACCCCAAGGCTCAGTTTTAGGTCCTTTATTATTCCTCGCGTACATCAACGACATGCCAGAAACTGTTAAACACTCAGAGACCAGACTTTTCGCAGACGACACCATCCTTTCAGAGAAATCACCAACGATCATGACAAAACCTTACTCCAGGAAGATCTAACAGCTCTGGAAACTTGGGGATAAACTGGCAGATGGCCTTCAACTCATCAAAATGCACCGTTATAAGGATAACTTCTAGCAAAGCAAAGCCTATACAGCCGACCCGATATCAGCTCCACGATCAAACCCTCGAGATAGAGAATGCAAGTAAATATTTAGGAGTAACAATAACCAGCAATCTAACTTGGGATAAACATGTGGATAATGTGGTCAGCAAGGAAAACAAAACACTAGGCTTCATTAGACGGAACCTCAAAGACGAGTAAGGGAGACTAGTTATACATCAATAGTCCGACCCGTATTGGAATATGCATCTACAGTGCGGGATCTTACCAACTATAGTAAAATCAGAGCATTGGAAAATGTCCAGAGAAGAGCTTCACGCTTTGTTGTAAATGACCAGCACTAGAACACCAGGCTGTGTCTCCAACATGGTTGAATCTCTAGGCTGGCAAAACCTGGAAAACGGTAGACGAAGCAACAGACTATGTATGATGTACAAAATCAAACACAACCTTGTGGACATCTCCAAGGAACAGTACATCCAAAGTGGGGACAGTAGAACAAGAGGTCAATATAAAGTGTACCAAGAAAGGACCAACAGCACCATCTACAGAAATTCTTTCTTCATTAGAACAGTAGTAGACTGGAACAAACTACCTGTAGCAACAACAATGGCATACTCCATTGAGGACTTAGGGCTAACCTTGTGGTTAGCTATGTCAGATGCTAGCTCCAGTCGACCCATGTATATAGCTTTAGATGTAAGTTTTGGAATGTTTTATTGTAAATAGTCCTTGGGATGACTACTGTTTGTGTCTGGGTAGTATGAAGTCCAGCAGAACATAAAACATTCGATACCGACTCCTGTTCTACACCGAAAGAAAAATTGGCGACAAAATATTGTCGCTGGCGATTTTTTTGGCGCCAGTATATCTTTGTTACAAACTGAAAGAAATGACCGGAAATAAGACCATAAATCAGTTAAAGGTGTTGTTCTAGATCACTCACACACATAAAGATTACAGTTGTACACAATTTACAGTCAGTTTATGACTGTAACAATACTTAACCACAGCAGGTGTCAAAGCTATCAAAAGTGTAGTATTGTGTCAAGGTTGATCAAACATAATTTCTTTAATCTTGCTTCACTGAGAAAATGTAAATTTCAAAGAATAGAAATCTAATAGTACAAGATAAAAGTTTCTGAACAGTTTTCTTGTCTTTTCTTTTTAGCATGTTTATTTTTTCAAACTATAGGTCAGAATAAGATCGAGGACAAAATGTTGTAAAAATTTTCTAAAAATAATTTAAACAACGAGTTACTTCCCTTGCTTTTCATAAAAATAAAGATATTTACACAACTGAACCTGGCATACTTTTCTAAATTTGTATTGCAAATAATAACTTAAATAAATACACATTTTAAACAGTATATTTGTAAACATTTGGTGGTAAATTATATTAAAAATTGAAAGTTGAAAGTAAAATTGAGTATTTTACCTTTTGTGCTATATTAACTGGAATTTAATCACTCAGTGGAGATGCAGTGTTATTGTACCGTCCGACCAAGGGCATTAAGTTGTCGGTGTAGGACGTAAAAAACTCCCAAAGTCAAGTATTATTGTATTTAAATCCGTGCGAGACCGCTTTAAGGTAGTCAAGGACGTTAAAAACCCAATAAGTAAGTAGTGTTGCTGTCAACTAGCGGTTGTGAAATACTTGAAATAAACTTTTTGTATTCAGAATTGAAAGCAAAATACATGATATATCATTGAATTTAGTGTACTCCATCCTTTTGTTATTCAACTTCCCACCTATATAGCATGACACATTTATTACTTTAACATAATCTCTACATAAAAGTAGGACATAGACAATGTAGAAGACGTTTTGTGCTGCTCATGTCTAATCTTAATACTGTCATGCCTAATAGAATGAAGCTTTTTTTGCAAAGTAAACATCAGAGTGTGCTAATGACCATAAATGACAATACACATGCAGAATTTATTGGCGCCAGATTTTGGAAATTTGCGACAGAAAATTGCAGTGACGATTTTTTTGGCATCAAATTTTCAGAACCCAGAGCAAGCCTGAAGTTAATCTGTAATCATTAAATGAAAACTAAAATCTCATTTTTATTTTTTAACTTCTTCCTAAATATATCGAGTAATTCATAAACATACATGTACATATATACGGTGTATACACCTCTGTCACACAATAAATTTGAAGTTCCCAATTTTAATAGAGGCTATCAAATCAATAGCAGGGGACACATATCATTGATTTGTTAGCCTCTATAAAAATAAAGAATTAAAACTTATCAATCAGTTGATTGCACATTTTAAACAGTGACTGACCGGTCCTCAGTGCCATGAACTATTTGTTAGATATACTTGATACATGTAACTAAGAAACAATTTTTTATATTATTTTTAAAGTAATACATGTACACTAGGGCCAGAGTTTTATTCGGTTTACGGGAAAGTTAAAAAAATAGGGTATGAAGGACGAAACAAAACTAAAACTGTAGTAAACAATGAGTCAATTAAAAAAATAATAGTAAGTAAGTAAGTAAGTAAGTAAATTCTTTATTTCAAGAGGGTAGCTCAGTTAGTTTGTAAAACTAATCTTCCCCGAGGCCCTCAGTAAAAATTGCAAAATACAATTGTAATATTAAAGTGAACATAATGATAAGAACAATACAATCAATTTTCTTTATCATATAATGCAATACAAAGGTAACTGTTTTATTTAAGTTAAAATAACATCTAGAAATGTGATTGTAGAAAATTCTTTATTTTTGTTTTGTACAAATTTTTGTTTGGTACATTATGAAAAGTTGTTGGTAAATCATTCCACAAATTTGAACCAGAATATAAGAAAGATTGCTTGTACATCTCAATATTAGGTCTTGGGACTGTTAATTTCTTCATTGAATCATTATTCCGTAATGGGTATGGGTTATCAGAAAACTTAAACATGCTTGAAAGGTAAACTGGAGCTTCATCATTTATAACTTTATGCATAAGCAAATATTTATGATACTTGATTCGTTTGTCTACAGTCATCCAACCCAGTGTTTTAAATAAAGGTTCTGATGGTGCAAAGGGATCAGCATCTAGAATTACTCTAGCAGCTCTTTTTTGGAGTTTAACTATTCTTGACAGTAAATCAATTCCACAACCACCCCACACAACACAGCAATAGTCAATTAAGGGGAGAATGTATCCATTATAGAAGGTGTTTCTAGCAGCATGGTTTAAAAATTTCTTTATTTTTTATTAAAAGGTAAATTCTGGAGGAAATGTTTTTACAGATATTGTCAATTTGGGCCTTCCAACTAAGATTTTTATCAATTTTCACAAAGTGTTTTGTAACTCACCCCCCTGCTTTTAATACCAATTATCTCCCCTTAATGATATTTTAGGTCAATAAAATCCTTCATGAACATCTACATATATTATATGCTAAGTTTCATTAAATTTCCTCAAGCGGTTTAGGAGGAGTTGAGCGTACAAGGGACAGATGAATGGACGACAGACAGACAGACTGGTTTTGTCTACTGGATTCTGTGTCACGTGACAATGGAAAGAAAATGACAATTGAAAGCAGAAATTTCGATCGTTTTTTTTCAATTCGACCCAATCAGAAATGCGGACAGTTTTTGTCCACTTGACAAAAGCAGAGAATTGGACAAAATTTAAAGCAGAGATTTGAACAAAATTAAGTCCAGTCAAAGCAGTCGAATTGACTGTTTTTGTTTTTTTTTTTTTTTTTTTTTTTTTGTTAAAAAACTGATTTTGTTCCATCAAAAGCAGATTTTACGGTATACTCTGACAGATTTCTTTTTTTTTTCCTTTTTGTTTTTGTTTTTTTTTTTTTTTTTGTTATGTTGACCTATAAATGATGATCAGTCAGAGTCAGAGTCCAGATATACTAAATAGCAAAACCACTCATCATTGAATATTTTCAAATTAGACTGGTCAATTTTCCACTTTTTCTTTTATTTTTATTTTTTTGCACCCTGGACCCTACATTTTTTCGAATAAACAGATAATTAAAAAAGTCTGGCTTTGACTGCTGAGAATCGGAGGAAAAATATTGATCGCCATTTGTAAGATTATGTAATCACACATTTAGTGAAGGATTTGACATGATGTAAATTTGTATGCGTCCGATAACTTAAACGGATGCGTACTGGGACGTGTTAGATGTTGAAAAGATGCGTCCATAACTGAAAAGACGCGTACAGATGAGTTGGGAGTATCTCTTCATGTGACCAATGCAAGTTATATTGTATAATATGGGTTGCTCTATTTGAATTAGCCAATCAGATGTCATCTTACAATGCAAATTAAATTATTTAAAGTTAAAGCATTTAATAAACATATGAGTATATAACTTGGATATACAATTTCTACTGGCATAGTGTAATTAAAACACTATTACTTTTCAATCAGGTGGTAGTGTCTTATAAATTAAATTACAATCCAATTGTCTGTTGAAGGTTTTTTTTTATTTTAAGATTTCTTTTTATCATCATTCATTCAATCTTGTCAATAATGGTTATTGGAATAATTAAACCCAACCTAGAGACCAGTTCGAACAGTAACATTGCTCAAGTGATTAACAAACTACAAAATAGTGGTCATAGAGAACATGGCAAGGATGAAAGATTTGTTTGTTTGTTTTAAGGGTGTTTAACACCAATTTCAGTATTTTTTTAGCTAATAGTATATTATGGTGACCGATATTGGGGGAGGAAGCCGAAGTACATTGAGTAACCCCTGACCTGTGGTAGAACTGGCAATTCTTGTCAATTATGTTTGATTGTTTGATGGTGTTTTAACGCCACTTTGCTTTCGGGATGTCTCGACCATAGTCCCAGTTCGGCCATAGCAATTCGGCCACAGTCATTTCGTCCATAGTACGAATAGTAATCCAAACACGGGATATCTTGATATATAATTGACTAAAATTATAAAATCTGTTCTTAATTGTGATATCCATCATGTTCATTAATTGCTCACAATTGGAAATAAGTTCACTAAGTACTCAATTATACACATATGACTTACCTGCATCGCTCGCAGTAATACTACTTCATCACCTTTTTTACTTACATCTTACGAAATTATAACTTATTATTCCTCTTACACTCTTACCTCAATAATGATCTTACTCTTCGAACAAAAAGTAACAAACGAGTGAACATAAGCATACGTTTTGCTGATCATTTAGAATGCTTGCGTGTTGTTTAATCTGATCCGACTATTGAATATTAAGGATTTAATGATTCTTTTGTTTAAACAAGAATATATGATTTTATGCATGTTACATAAAGTACTGGGACCATACTGAGACGGTTCCCAGTGTTTCGACCAGCGCGTCCCCAAATTTGGGGTTGTCAGGTCATAATACGGAAAGCCTGGTCGATCATATATAAAAATGGGTATGCTTTTTAATCTTAATTGAAAAAAAAATCTGGTCTCATATAAATATGGGTCATGTTTTTGTCCATTTTAATAAAATATGCCCCATTAAATTTTGCTTTAGCGACAAGTAATTCGTTTTGTTAAAGGTGTAATAAAGTGTAATTTTAATAATGACCTTGTGTTTTCTTCTTCACTATGTAATCATTTTGCGTATATAAATATGACCTTACTTTAAGGTTACTGAATATAAATATGGTTCATTTTATATAAATATGGGTTGTGAAAATTGCTCATTTTATATAAATATAGGTCATGAAAATTGGAATTTTATCTAAATATTGCTCATGAAAATTGGAAATTCTATATAAATATGGGTATTGAATTCAAATCAAAAATGGAACATCCCCACTCTAAAAATTACCAAGTTACCCCCCCCCCCCTTTCCGGGCTATGTGTTTATCAAGTGTTCTATCTCTGAACACAGGCTATAATAGTTGCACAGTCTTCACCCTTATAAAGAATCATGATTCAGACCTGACAAATCTGTCATGTGGGTTTTTTGTTGGGTGCCAATATAACAGTAGAGCATGAAATAACGACATGTCACCTCCAGGAATTCATATCCCAGTATTGACAGCCAACCCTTTAATCAAGTGAGCGACTCCGTTAGCTCAGATGATTTTGACTGGTTATGTACTACACAGATAGCCCTCCTGTTACAAATATTATATAGAACTGTGATTAGGACAATACACACACATCAGTTTATTATTATATTTAGTTTTCCACTCAAATTATTGAATCCCTTTTATCTGTTGACACATTCTGGTACGCCTTGCCTTATAATCTAACTAGTGAGTGAACAGGGCCATAACGTGATCTTTTATAAACCAGTAACCGAAAGTCAATATAAATCAAATCAATAGAAACAAAACAACACAAAATACTTAATCTGTAATGTAGTCCTACCGTGTGATGAAGTAGTTTCCAAGTGTCAAAATTGCAATTGAATGATTTTTGTTGATAGCACATATACAAGGTTCCACATTCGTTGGTTACTGATGACAAATCTGGATTTTATTTGTTTCCATTTGCTTTACAAAAATTTAGCATAATTTATTTAAATATAGACCTGACCGTTACGGTATAGTGCATACAACCAGTCTATACAATCATTTGATATATTCTAGTACAGTAACTTTAAGTTAAATAATGGTTACATGATTGACACGTTTAAATAATACCCCTAATTCTTGTATTCATTCCAATTCCTGTTCATTTCACCACCACCCGTAATATTTTCACTATGGTACCTCCCATCCACATTACGCATTTGTGCATACTTTTATCTCACGTTTTAAGAGAAATGTATATGTCTTTTTTATTGCATAATCGTTTATATCAGTTTTCCTAATTAAAAAGTCAAGAACAATCCATTATTCATATTTCATCATGGATTATAACTATGCCTTGTAACTTTAAGAACTGCATCTTTACAAAGTGTGCATGTTGAACCAAACGAGTCATCTTTTTTTACAGAAGAATGAAGCCCTACTAATCATGCCTGCGTATGAGTCTCAACCCTAAAAGACTACCCTACTAATCATGCCTAAGTCTGTGTCTCAACCTTAAAAGACTTCCCTACTAATCATGCCTAAGTCTGTGTCTCAACCCTAAAAGACTTCCCTACTAATCATGCCTAAGTCTGTGTCTCAAGCCTAAAAGACTTCCCTACTAATCATGCCTAAGTCTGTGTCTCAAGCCTAAAAGACTTCCCTAGTTATCATGCCTTAGTCTGTGTCTCAAGCCTAAAAGACTTCCCCACTAATCATGTCTACGTCTGTGTCTCAAGCCTATAAATAAAATGATATATTAACATTTTATATTCAATAAACAACCCACTGTAAATTCAACCGTTGACATAAACTTCACATTAAAAAGTATTGCCTCAAATAAATAAATAAATAAATAAATCAATCAATCAATCAATCAATCAATCAATCAATCAATAAATAAATAAATAAATAACTAAATAAATAAATAAATAAAAATAATAAGATAAATAAATAAATTAATTAATTAATTAATTAATTAATTAATTAATTAATAAACAAGCAACAAAAAAGAATCAGCTTACTTTTTTTGGAATCTACAAAGGAGGTTTGTAGCAAAGGAGCGTGGTAATCTCTAAACACGTCTACCACTACGGTCCACAGCTATTCTTTCAGAGTATTTTGACAACATCCCCTCCCCCCAAAAAAGAGAGAGATTTCCATATGCCTTCCAGTTACGCGCTAATCTTTAATAAAGAAAATCATTAAAAGTTTTTTTAAAATAATTTACTATGTTATCACTTTTTTGTCTTATTATTATTTATGACAATAGATCCTGAACCTTGAATCGCAGGAACATTATATAATTAGCAATCGAACTAAATTAAATCTTTCACTTGCTTGCGCTTTTTCCATTGTCGGCGACAATAACAACAGAGTGAGCAAGAAGTAAGTGAAATATTAAATTATAATTAGATTGTATGACTAGAATCATATTTCCCCTTAGGTATATTCCAAGATTGTCACAAAATCCAGAACCAACAACCAAAAATATAGTAACTACACTATGACTTGGTACACGCATTTCAAAATAATCGGTGGGTTAAACCAGGTTTTATAGTATGCCATCCCCGCGCATCTATTACTGTAGTAAGTGAGTTGGTTTGTTGAGTAAAATGGATGGGCATCATAAACCAATAGTTACAATGTAGTAATAGGTATATACAACAATCATGGCAGCACACTCGGTGTACACGGAATTCTAAAATTAAAACCATATTTTCACACGAGATATAATATATTTTGACAAAGAAGTGGTATCTATAATAAAACGTATTTAACGCTTTAACAGTTTTAAACAACTCCTATTGCTGTTTACATGTTACGTGTCTTGATATAGTTTTCTGTGTATGTCGTCGGTGTGTTAGAACAGTTATAAACAACTCCCATTGATGTTTACATGTCACGTGACTTGATACAGTTTTCTGTGTATGTCGTCGGTGTGTTAGAACAGTTATAAACAACTCCCATTGATGTTTACATGTCACGTGTCTTAATATAGTTTTCTGTGTATGTCGTCGGTGTGTTAGAACAGTTATAAACAACTCCCATTGATGTTTACATGTCACGTGTCTTGATATAGTTTTCTGTGTATGTCGTCGGTGTGTTAGAACAGTTATAAACAACTCCCATTGATGTTCACATGTTAAATGACTTGATATAAGTTACTGTCTATGTCGTCGGTGTGTCAGGACAGTTATAAACAACCCCTATTGATGTCTGCGTGTCACGTGACTTGATACAGTTTTCTGTGTATGTCTTCGGTGTGTTAGAACAGTTATAATCAACTCCAATTGATGTTTACATGTTTACTGTGTATGTCGTCGGTGTGTTGGAAGAGTTATAAACAACATCCATTGATGTTTACATGTCTACTGACTTGATATAGTTTTCTGTGTATGTCGTCGGTGTTTTAGAACAGTTATAAACAACTCCCATTGATGTTTACATGTCACGTGACTTGATATAGTTTACTATGTATATCGTTGGTGTGTTAGAAGAGTTATAAACAACTCCAATTAATGTTTACATGTCACGTGACTTGATATAGTTTTCTGTGTATGTCGTCGGTGTTAGAACAGTTATAAACAACTCCCATCGATGTTTACATGTCACATGACTTGGCCTTGTATACTGTGCTTTGCGTTCGGTTTGTTAGAACAGTTAAATAACACTTATCTATATTTACCTGTCACATGTCTTGGTAATGTTATTATATACAGTGTTTGGGTTCGGTGGGTTAGAACAGTTAAATAACAATTATTAATATTTACCTGTCACATGTCTTGGTAATGTTATTAAATACAGTGTTTGGGTTCGGTGGGTACGAACAGTTACATGTATGTATCATTCCTACGCCATTGTGACAAGTAAGGTAGGATCGACATCCAACTTTAAACACGCCGTCAGATCTGCCGACACAGTCCCCGCATCAGCCTAACATATAAAGTAGATTAAGTTGTGAGAGCCGTCCAAATACCCATTCAGCCGCTCACTTAATCTTATTCGTTAATCAATTCTAATGAAAGCTAATTTTTGTAAATTTATATGTATTATTTCGGTTAGTTATTTTGTTTTTTAATGCCGTGACGTCATACAATATGAACTTTTCCATTCCATTGCAATTAGGTCATTGCATGTATGACGTCAAAAGTACAAATCACCTGTTCCTCTAATTAGTCGGACCTGACATTCTTTTGAATGTTGATGACCAGATTCTGTGAAAAGATTAACACCCAGACTAGTAAATATTTACCAAACTTAATTCAATATATTGAGTAACAGATGATGATTGAATATGTTTGTTTCAATGAATGTGGTTTTAACCACTTTTACAGTTTTTGTCAGCTATATCATGACATGACGTCATTGGTGGAGAATGCCGGAAATACCTGGTGAGAATCCAGTTCTTCGCCAGGAAAACGGGCAATACTGTTAAATTAAGTTTAGAGTCGAGCACGCCTTGAAAGACTCCATTTTCGAACACACAATCCCCAGTGTCGACACGTCGGTGATAATTCGTAGATAGCTAACTACCAAAACTCGGCCACCACGGCTCTCACGATGATTTCTTAGTTAAATGTTAGGCTTCTGTAACACAAATTAATTAATTAATATTTATAACATATGACATTCAAGGTAAATAATAGTTTATGTGAATGATTTATACATTTATCATCTGTTAGAGGGAAAATATGTGTTTAGATGAAATTAACTATATGATAATTGTGAATAAATCGTCACTGAACAAGAGATATGATGCATCATGCTTTTTTGGTATACTTAATTTTTTACACTATTGACTAACAATAGTATATTGATACGAAGGTTGATGCGAGTAAATGGGTGCAGGTCGAAACGCCCGCATTACGCCCCACCCAAAACGTCCGCCGTTTTCAAAACCATCCCCACCAAAACGCCCCAATTCATATTATTAAAGGCAAGAATTACATAATATAACGTTTCCTTATTTTGCAGAATGAAAAAAATAAATACAATGAAAATGGGAATGATATGTTCCAAAATGGTCAGCTGTTGATCGCGACAATTTATTACATATCACGCAAAGGATTTTGGCGACAATTGTTTTCCAATTAAAAATGCTTGTTTTAAATACATTATATGGTAGGCGAATTGGAGTTCCCAATTTTGTGTTCAAATTAAGAAAATTGCGAACATACATACAATGATAAATTTGTGATTCGGAGAGAAATAAGACATCTTCTGAATGTAATTTAACAAACATGTTTGTTTAAGCTTGTATTATGTAACCCCAAAAGGAGCACTGTCTATATTAATGTTCCTTGTTTCGGTTTGAAGAACACGGCTTGCTCATCAACAAAACAACGGATAATTTTAATCAGGTAGGTCATTGTTTTGATAATGATTAACACAACGTGTGCACCGATAAAATAATGTCATTTGCAGTTTTAGATAAACATGCTACACCTATAACAATACACTCATAATCGTTGTGTTTAATGTTTTTAACAAGTTTGTTTGTTTTAGTTTTTTTTAAATAATGTGATACGAAATTTAATATTTAATTCCAGTTCGAAGGCAAAACTATCATGTTGAGTCATTAAAGTATTAACAAATACATATATTTAAAAAGCCTATTTAATTTTCACAGATACATTTATTTTCGGTTTCGGTGGTTGACTACAGGCAATGTTGTCGACAATTGATCCCTAGCGTATCATCTATGGTTAAATCTTAAGCCTAATTCGGGAAAGGTAAGCTCGATAACAACCTAAATTGCCAATGGTGCCAAAATAATCAAAACTATTACAAAAGAATTACCACAGGAATTTTACCCCTTATCATTTGGGTGAAATATGGCCAGAAAACGACAAAAAAGTTGGTCTGCGAACGAAGTGAGATTCCCTGAAGTAAAGAAAGTGTTTCAGGCCAAGAAAAATTCGCGGTTGCAAAAATATGGATCTTTAAAGGAATTACTGTCATAATCTTGAAGAATAAATGTCCGTGAGTACGTAGAACACCCACATTCATGTTGGCAGTGAAAATTTCCAAAGTGAGCACAACAACAATGGTAGGGGGTAAGAATTGCTTATTTTTGCGTAATACTTCCTCGCTCACTTCGTTCGGGAAATAATTCTTTTCGTTTCCTGGCCCCAAATGATAAGGGGTCGAATTCCTGTGATATAACTAACACTTGCTCACTCTCGATGAAACACAAAGCTCATATACAAAAAAAGGTATGCAAATAAAATATTTGTACCAAGAAATTTTTTAATTCTCAATCTGTTTAGTTTTGTGTTGTGCATTCATCGGCATGAAAATCTCATGTTATACATGTAGGAGATACATTTTTGTTTGCAGAGAGGTTTTCAAGTTATAATGACTAAAAACTGACCACGGGTATTTGGAGAGTGCCAGGTTCCTTATACACTTGTTGATGTCATAAAATATTAAGCACATTTTGGTCGTTACATGCTGCATCCCCATTCTCCATATATAAAGATATTAAACTTACACAATCGTTTTATATTTTTAATTATTTCACTTATTTTCACTTATTTATTCTGAAATTAATGTTTCGTGTTTTTATATATATTTGTCAACAACTTAGCGTTGCTATATCAACACAAGTCTGAACAAAATTAATTTTGTGACGGTACACATTGCATGCTAGTTTGTACGGAGCTCTAAATTTACAACAATGACATAGAAAACAATTGTAAACAACAATTTTAAAACACTTGCCAGCAATCGTTCTATCTATATCAGGACAAGAAGTAAAAAAGAAACGAAAAGGGCCGAAAGGAACGGTACTTATAACAGGGTGAATTCTTCAAGACTGGACTAAATTGTAACGGTAAAAATCTGACCAATGGCATTTATAAATGTGATTGGGATGTTTTGATACTCTTGTATGATAAACGAAATTTTTGCATACAGTAAAAAGTAACATATTTGTTAGTTCAGAAAGCATTCTTACGATGCAAAAAAAAGTCGGACATTCTATATAATATTTTTGAAGACTTGTCAATGCATGAACAGTTACGTTGGACTGCAATTCGATTGGACTCATTTTTGTAATCGCCAATCATTTTAACAAAGCATTAAATATGTATAGTTTTTGTCAGGGCTTCGAACTTAATTACTTTATTTTTACACAACAAGCACTAATTACAGCTTCTGCAGCATGACAATTCACTCAATATATCTTTTAATTTGAACTTCATGGAACGCAGTACTTTCCAACTACGTGGCCACATGTTTCAACTACGTTTGCTGTGGATGTATATACTAGGACCCAAGATAGCACAGAACACTTATAACCACAGGAATTGTTTATTTTCAAATATGAGTTGTAAATCATTTGCAGTCAAAAACCCATTTGGTCTCCCCTATTTTTTTTATCAGCAAATTTGGAACAATTACGAAATAATTCACTTGGCACGAATATATTCAGATTTAACCATCGGTTGCTCCTTTAATCTCAATATTTCAATGTGGTCATAAAGGGCAATCCACTGTTAAAATCAGTATATATTCTTGCCCCAATGAATTATTTTTGATCGTTTATGACGTTGGTTAGAAATACACGTTTTACACCCGGTGTTTTAGTCACGTCATATCAAATTTATCAAACAAGTTCGATAATAATATATACAATTTATTTTTGTTTTTTTTTCATTTTTGTCGTTAGAACGAAGACGTTAAAAACAATCATTCAATCTTATTGCAGTTAGTTTACTCCCATTTTTACATATTATTACATACAATTAAAAAGGGGTTCTAAAAAGTATATTGTCAGTGTCAACGATATTAACATTTGTGTTCATCATAATCTTGACTAACAACGTTGTAGGGTGTGCTCGACTCCATTTTCCATTCCTGATATTGGCAGGCGCGTAGCTGCCTATACGCGAGTACGCAGCTGAATCCACATTATTTTGAAAAAAAAAATTTTTTAGTAGACTAGTTGAAATAAACGAAAGTAAAGCTATTCATCTCCATTTTTATGCTAAAGTAAATGGATTTTCGTTGGTCAAGAAAGCTCTCCGGAGGCCCCAAAACGCACCAAATTGCACCATTTATTTCAAAATCTGACCCCCCCCTAGATTATTTTGAATCCACATTCTTTATAGGCTAGCTACGCGCCTGATTGGCACAAAAACACGTCACATTATTTAAGGATTGTTTTCAATTGCTGGTTAGATTATTGGATATAATAGACTTTGGGTCGATTTACGCTTAATAAACCGCGAACTGGTTTATGTTGCAGCGTAAATCGATCCAAAGTCGTTTATATCCAATAATCTAACCAACAATTGACAACAAACCATATATTTTAAATTCTATAGTAAAAATGAAGTAATAAGAACAATATTTTACAAGTAATCAATTAATATTTGCAATACACAATTTTAGTGTCGTCACTTGTTGTTTGCGGAAGAATTCGACGATTGCGAATTAAGTGGTGTTACCTCCCTTAAAGGGGCGTGTAACCACGATTTACATGTATGACTCGCACATGCAGTATATGCTTACCACTAACTTTCAGTGAGAAAATACTTATTTTCAATGCATTAAAAACCATAAAAACAATGTTTTGCAACATATTTTGACCTCGTTATTGTGACGTTCCAGTTTTATTTTTGGGTTCACACAACTGTTCATTATTGTCTAGAAATTCAACAACAATCGGACGTGCACAATGCGAGTATTCAGTGTCTATTGTCATTCCTTTGAACGCCTGTGATTGACTTAATTGACAGGTGGGTGGCCCCATGACCGTGTATCAAAAGCAACACACCTATTACAATCCAATCAATAGGCGTGGCGGGAAAAACTTAACGATGGGAGGAGCATTCCTTCATAGACTTGAAATCACGTGTTAATACATCTCTACACGACTGCAATAAAACGATACTCCTTTCTGGGTTGCAATAATTTTCTTAAACAAAATAAAAAAGGAAATAATCTTAAGCTATTTTATTTTTCGACATATTCCACTAAACCTACGACTGCAATTTGGAAAATGCTTATCCTAAAACATGTGGGTAAAATATTCCTTGGAAGGTCGTATCCGAAACAAACAACACATTTTCCCATGGTAATTATTACAAAATTACATGTGTACCTTTTCCAATTAACACCATTCACCTGTACAGGAAGCTTCTCAGTGGGACATTTTTTATTATAGGTACATGTAATCACTCAATTATCCGTAACTGATAACTGTTAACCTATTGAAATCTCTGCTCACATACATCAGAGACATATAATTACATGTACAATAATACATTTATGTCATTAACATTGCACGTATATTCGTTGACGCCACAATAAAAATCACCTTTATCTAACCGGCAGCCAGGTGTAGTAACTTGCATCCGGTGAACAGGTAATTAATTTCTTGGGGCAAAAAGTGGGAAAGTAATTTATATAAACAATTTATTAGCACCTTATTAACCACAGTTCATTAGTTAACACTTTTTGTGTATACTTATAAATTAGGAGTTTTTAAATACACACTTTTATTTGACAAAAGTTTGCAAAGTCTATATCTGATACATATTTTAATATCCCTTTTTATTTAATGGGGTTTTCACCTACGTAGGTGCCAATTAATTGTCTATTGAAGGTATAGTGTGACAGATTTATGATATAGCTTGTATACCAACTACAGTCTTACATGTAAACTAGAGTTATCGAACATGTTATCGGTAGGTGGCGCGCATATGGAAAGACATGAATCGATGGATAGTAAACGTCATTAATACATCTTATTATGACGTCACAATCAGTCACGTGCTGAAAAACCAAGTTAAGTTATACGTAACCTGGTCTCCTGGTGCAATATTTTTCATTGACTCAAGCTTCACTTCAAATATATCCGAAGGCCGCTTAGGCTAAAGGAGATATTATCGTCAGGGTACCAGAATAGGTTATACGAAATAACCAACTTTGCTCATGTATTGAGTATATAAAACCGAAATTAAAATATTTAACGGAAAATGTCATCAAAGATACCGAGGATATCAATTTATTAAGCCAGACACGCATTTCGTCTTATCAAGATTCATCAATGGCGCTCAAACCACTCAAACACAAATAAAATGAAGAAAAAACATATAACAAATATGATTGTTTTGTATTTATAATAACGTTAGCCTTAAAGTGACTAATCTCGATGCTCTGGCATTTGTGTCTAGTATTAGAAACATTGCAGACCTTACAGGGATGGTTCCCAGAGCTCCACCCAGATAGTTGCCCAGCGCGCCTTTGGGTGGCGGATAGGGGCTGCCCTCTCGTTTGGAGGTGGTTAGGTCATGGAAAGCCTGGTTGCGGATTAAAATGGATGTTCGGAGACATCAAACACCTGTTTTGTAGATTTCGGAAGCTCATCGTAGCCGCTGGAGAAGGCTGTCCTTTCGTTGATTGGTTTTTACCTTGTTCTAGTTCTGAATACAATAAAATACTGCTTGCTGGGCGTTAAGCAAACATTTGATCAAACAATTAAACACTCGGTGTCTTTGATACACATTTTACTCGCTTAAAAGATAAGCAATTATTTGCACGTGCAACTGCCTTACTTTTAATAAAGATTTAATTAACAGCCCGTTTAAATTAAACGGACATTAAAATGTGAAAACGAGCATGATATTATGTCTCGATCACGGAATTTGAGAAAATTCTTATTTGGACACAACTGTTCAACAACACCACACTTTACAACTCCACATAGAGTCCGGCTTATTGTTGTATATAGTTTGTCTCAACAAAAGACAGTTATCGTAAAACTGCAATGATACGTCTTTATGTTATATTTAAATTTTTCGAAGTGCATTTAAAAGTAAAATGCATACTTTCTTTTTGGCAAATTAATTCTTGAAAATAAATTTTTACATGTTTTTTTTCTAGAATATATTTCAGAAATATCGTGTGATGTCGACAATCAATCAATCAATCAATCAATCAATCAAAAATTTATTTCATCGATGAAAGCGAAAACATTATATGTGTATTGCGACTTGACTAAAGTTACAAATAAGGTACACGTCTTACTGGGTAAGTTACACGTCTTACATTCGCAACACTTATGTAACAATGGAGAACGTGCATTACGTACCCAAGAAGATTCATAACGTTCACTAAACGCCTGGAACTACTTCGAAATATAAATAACGTTCACCACACAACGGTATCTACTCCAAAATACAGCGTTCTGCACACAACGAGAACTACTCCGAAAGACAGCGTTCTGCACACACCGGGAACAACTCCGAAATAAAATATTCATCAAGCACTGGAAACTATTCCGCAGTATGTCGTTTACCACACGAGAAATACTCCGAAATACTACGTTCATCAAACGCCGGGAATTGACTCCGAAAAACAGCGGTTATTTAACGCTAGGTACTACTCCTAAATGCAACGATCATCAAACCGCGGGGAACTTCTCCTAAATACAACGCTAATCAGTCGCTGGCAACAACTCCGAAATACAACGTTCTTTAAATGCCGGGAACTTCTCCGCAATATGTGGTCAGTGGTGCGTGTTTATGTGGTCAGTTGTATGGTACTCAGTATTAGACCTGTTTATATGGTCAGCTGTATTGTGATCGGTATTAGACCCGTGAATGTGGTCAGTTGTATGGATATCAGTGTTAGA
The DNA here is from genome assembly GCA_944474755.1 of Limnoperna fortunei. NCBI lineage: Eukaryota > Metazoa > Mollusca > Bivalvia > Mytilida > Modiolidae > Limnoperna > Limnoperna fortunei. Next base: position 48,944,952 of record OX104125.1, read on the forward strand.
CCTATTTATGTGGTCAGTTGTATGGTAATCAGTATTAGACCCGTTTATATGGTCAGCTGTATTGTGATCAGTATTAGACCCGTGAATGTGGTCAGTTGTATGGTAATCAGTGTTAGACCTATATATGTGGTCAGTTGTATGGTATCAGTATTACACCTGTTTATATGGTCAGCTGTATTGTGATCAGTATTAGACCCGTGAATGTGGTCAGTTGTATGGTAATCAGTGTTAGAACTATTTATGTGGTCAGTTGTATGGTAATCAGTATTAGACCTCTGTATATAGTCAGCTGTATTGTGATCAGTATTAGACCCGTGAATGTGGTCAGTTGTATGGTAATCAGTATTAGACCTATTGATATGGCCAGTTGCATGGTAATCAGTATTAGACCTATTGATATGGCCAGTTGCATGGTAATCAGTATTAGACCTATTGATATGGCCAGTTGCATGGTAATCAGTATTAGACCTGTTTATATGGTGAGTTGCATGGTAATCAGTATTAGACCTGTTTATGTGGTCAGTTGTATGGATGGCAGTATTAGACCTGTTTATGTGGTCAGTTGTATGGTAATCAGTATAAGACATGTTTGTATGGCCAGTTGTATGGTAATAAGCATTAGACCTGTGTATGTGGTCAGTTGTATGGTAATCGGTATTATACCTAGCTGTTTATATGGTCAGTTGTATGGTTATCAGTATTAGACCTGTTTATATGGTCAGTGTATGGTAATCAGCATTAGACCTGTTTATGTGGTCAGTTGTATGGTAATCAGTATTAGACCTGTTTGTGTGGTCACTTGCATGGTAATCAGTATTAAATCTGTTTATGTGGTCATTTGTATGGTAATCAGTATTAGACCTGTTTATGTGGTCAGTTGTATGGTAATCAGTATTAGACCTGTTGATGTGGTCAGTTGAATGGATCAGTTTTAGTCCTGTGTATGTGGTCAGTTGTATGCTAATCATTATTAGACCTGTTTATGTGGTCAGTTGTATGGTAATCAGTATTAGGTTCTCATATATGTTTCTGGGAAAGACTGTGTTATCTTCCATGAAAGATAAATGTGTATGTCTTTTCGTGAGTGGAGCTCAGCATAACAAAAAAAAATAAAACTCTATAAAATAATTAGTGGAACATCAATTGTTTTCCTAAAAACGCATGCATTCCATAAACTGACAACTTTTACATTGTAATGTCCTATAGACTCTCCATTGTTTAAGGTCAGGCATCCAATCACCTGCAACAAGGAGGTTAAACAAGAACGTTGTTATGTTACCATGATGATGGTGATTAGTGACCTCTAACAAACACATGTCACTTCACAAATATCATAGAAGCTTGTGACATGATATCTTAGGACACATAAAACATTCACTCTAACAACAAGTCTAAAGTCACCTTAGAGATATTTTTACATCACACGTATCTCAAGGACACATGTCATCTCTCACAAACACTCAACACTGGCACATTCCACATGTCATCTCATAGACACATGTCACATGGAGTAATATCAACTCACATGACATCACACTGACACATCTCACATGACATCACACCGACACATCTCACATGACATCACACTGACACATCTCACGTGAGATCACACCGATACATCTCACATGACATCAGACACATCTCACATGACATCAAAGACACATCATACACACCATCAAACCAACACATGATATCACACCGACACATCTCAAATAACATCACAATGACACATCTCACGTGAGATCACACCGATACATCTCACATGACATCAGACACATCTCACATGACATCACAGACACATCATACACACCATCAAACCAACACATGACATCACACCGACACATCTCACATAACATCACAATGACACATCACATGACATCACACCAACACATCTTACATGACATCACACAGACATCATTCACATCAAACCAACACATGACATCACACCGAAACATTTCACATGACATCACACCAACACATGATATCACACTAACACATCTCATATGACATCACACCGGCACATCTCACATGACATCACACTGACACATCTCACATGACATCACACCGGCACATCTCACATGACATCACACTGACACATATCACATCACATTACACCAACACATCTCACATCACATTACACCAACACATCTCAAATGACATCACAGTCACATCTCACATGACATCACCATCACATCTCACATTACATCACACCGACACATCTCACATGACATCACACCATCACATGACATCACAGTCACATCTCACATGACATCACACCGACACATCTCACATGACATCCCACCAACACATCTCACATGACATCCCACCGACACATCTCACATGACATCACACCGACACATCTCACAGGACATCACACCGACACATCTCTCATGACATCACACTGACACATGTCACATGACATCACACCAACTCATTGGAAAAACATAACTGAAAAACCACTTTTGTGAATGAGTTACCAATTATTTTAATCATTTCGTGTACACATTGTATTTAAAGTAAATCATTTAACAGAGTAATCATATTGATTACAAAAGAATACAAAATAATTGACATCATTTTTATTACATGGTATTACTTATACACATAGACAGTAAAATACATTATTTTATTGTAAAATAACCAAGACAGTGAATATAATACATGTACTGTTGACCTTGTGATTTAAATAAAAATATGTAAATTATTTACATGGTTTTATAATTAGACAGAATATTATATTTCACTTATTCTTTACATATTCACAATATTCAATACATTCAAGGAGAAGTCCTACAATTATCAATCATTACTAGACCTGTTCATGTAAAACCTATTTAACAGATTAATTATATTGATAACAAAAGAGTACACAGAAATTGACATAACCTTTAAATAGTAGCTATTTATATAAGATGTCTAATTATAGATATTTAGATCAATAGGTCAATTCAATCATTCTAAACATGTCATCTTTCATACTATATTGGACATTTATTTAAGAGTTCATTATACAGAATATTATCTTTAATTCTTAACATATTCACAATATTTACATGTAGTTATTTAATACATTGATACACATTGTTTACATCCAGTGATCAATAACAACAGATAAGTCAGACATATGTAAACTACATGATCACTTCCTGGTGTTAATCAGAATATATTGTAATGTGGATTATTTATACTTTCTTATAAACATAAACATTATCATGACAACCAATAACAACTGATTTAGACAGTGAATTATAACATATGTATAAATACCAACCAGATGATGATGGTATCTGTGAAATAATAACCTGACTGTGTTTACCATCAGGACTAATCCTGATTACATTGTTAGACTCATCACATATAACAAGTACATGTCCTTCATCATCTGTTGTAATTCCCCGTGGTCCACTCATGTTAGGATCAGTAAATGTGAACAAAGTGTTCCCCACTGTATCAATACAATACAGCTTATCATTGTTAGTATAGTAGATACGTCCTGCCTCACCACCACAGATATAGTAAGGTAATACACCCACTGGTATTGTACGTGTTACCTCCCCTGATATGTTCATTACCTTTATTGTTCCATCCTCACAGCCTACAAACAGCTGGTTATCTCTGTACATGATACCTTCACACCACACCTTTACATCAATATGTTGTATAACTTGTCTCTGTCTGACATCAACTATCACTACAGTAGTAGGATGTATTATAGCCCTAGCAGTAGGATCTAATGTAACAGCTACAGTGTTGTTGTCCACTACAGCTATACGCCATGGTCCACCAGGTAATGGAATGGTATGTTGTTGTAGTCCTGTTATATCACATGTTACTAATTGTTTACCATCCCAATCAGCTATAACTAACACATCATCATGTAACACCTTTATATCACTGATCCTCCATACATTGACCTTGAAGTTATAATCCAGTGAATACATGTCCTGTACATGTTGTACAATGTGTTCTTCAGTATCTGTTGATTTCCTGTGTTGATTGTTACAGTCCTGACACATAGATCTCTGACAGCCATCACACCAGTATATAGATGGTTCCTTGTCACAGACATGACACCTGTAAAGGATTTATATACATGTAATATCATAATTATGACATAAAAAGCAATTGAACTTTAAATTATACAAAGTAAACAAAACATCATGATGTGTGTCTCTCCATTTAAATAGATGACCTCAAGATTAGCGTTAATTTATATAAATGTAACATCCTAATGATTAAAGCTATTATTGTGTATAATTATATAAAGTAAACATAATAAAATAACAGTCACAATATGTCTGTTTTTAAATAGGTCACATGATGACAACTTGAATCTTTAAACTTGTGTGGTAGTAACAACGTCTGTATTTAAATAGGTCACATGATACAACTTGAATCTTTAAACGTGGGGTGTGACTTTTTACCACACGACACCACAGGTTACCACAGGCTACCACATGCACCATTAAAATACCACAATATACACTTTCTTTACAGTTTTATGGGGTTTTACTTTATTTTATGTAGAAATAATGTCTTTCATGCGTTTTGTAACTTTATTCTAAATAGCAGAATCAGTATTTAATCGGTTTCATGTACCATTGAAAATGAGCCACTTATGATCATGAAAAAACAACCACAGGAACTTACAAAACTGAATATCGGTGTAGGTTCCCGCAAAATTACATGCGATAAAAATGCATAGAACAAATTAATTTATTTAAAAATAACAAATTAAGTAATGATAGAAATAAAAAAAACCATCATGCAGTTTTGTAAATTACTGTGGTTGTCTTTTCATGATCATAAGGGACTCATCATCAATGATACTCAAAATGGACTTAATGTTTATTCTGCTATTAAAAAAGATGCTATAAAAAGCACTAAAAAGACATTATTTCTACAAAAAAATAAAGTAAAAAAACATATAAAACTAAAGAAAGTGTATATTGTGGTATTTTGATGGTGCATGTGGTGGCCTGTGGTAACCTGTGGTGTCGTGTGGTAAAAAGTCACACCGTTAAACGTGTGTGGTAGTAACAATGCAGTGTACAACGAAATAGACATTTAATGTAACATATTTAGTTCAATGTGTTGATAGTTATAGTCCTGACACAGAGATGACTTCATGATTAATATCAATAAATTACACTATACTAACTTGAATAATTATATCTTCAAAACTTGTGACAATTGTCAAGAAGGTAGTTGTCATAAAGGGGCTCTTGTCAAGAGGGGAGGTGTCATAAGGGGGCAATTGTCAAGGGTGTAGTTGTCATAAAGGGGCAATTGTCAAGAGGGTAGTTGTCATAAAGGGGGCAATTGTCAAAGGGGTAGTTATCAAGGACAATTGTGAAGGGGGTAGTTGTCATAAGGGGGCAATTGTCAAGGGGTAGGTGTCAAAAGGGGCAACTGTCATGGGGGTAGTTGTCAAAAAGGGGCAATTGTCAAGAGGGTAGTTATCAGGGACAAATTTCAAGGGGGTAGTTGTCATAAAGGGACAATTGTCAAGGGGGTAGTTGTCATAAGGGGGCAATTGTCAAAGGGGTAGTTTTCATAAGGGGCATTGTCAAGGGGGTAGTTGTCATAAAGGGGCTATTGTCAAAGGGGTACTTGTCAAAAGGGGCAATTGTCAAAGGGGTTGTTTTCATAAGGGGCATTGTCAAGGGGATAGTTGTCATAAAGGGGCTATTGTCAAGAGGGTAGTTATCAGGGACAAATTTCAAGGGGGTAGTTGTCATAAAGGGGCAATTGTCAAGGGGGTAGTTGTCATAAGGGGGCAATTGTCATAAGGGGGCAATTGTCAAAGGGGCATTGTCAAGGGCGTAGTTGTCAAAGGGATAGTTGTCAAAAGGGGCAATTGTTAAAGGGGTAGTTTTCATAAGGGGCATTGTCAAGGGGGTAGTTGTCATAAAGGGGCTATTGTGAAAGGCGTATGTTGTCAAAAGGGGCAATTGTCAAAGGGGTAGTTTTCATAAGGGGCATTGTCAAGGGGGTAGTTGTCATAAAGGGGCTATTGTCAAAGGGGTAGTTGTCAAAAGGGGCAATTGTCAAAGGGGTAGTTTTCATAAGGGGCATTGTCAAGGGGGTAGTTGTCATAAAGGGGCAATTGTCAAGGGGGTAGTTGTAATAAGGGGCAATCGTCAAAGGGGTAGTTTTCATAAGAGGCATTGTCAAGGGGGTAGTTGTCATAAAGGGGCATTGTCAAGGGGGGAGTCATCATAAGGGGCAATTGTCAAGGAGGTAGTCATCATAAGGGGCAATTGTCAAGGAGGTAGTCATCATAAAGGGGGAATTGTCAAGGGGTAGTTACCAGGGACAAATTTCAAGGGGGTAGTTGTCATCAAGGGGCAATTGTCAAGGGGGTAGTCATCATAAAGGGGCAATTGTCAAGGGGTAGTTATCAGGGACAAATTTCAAGGGGGTAGTTGTCATCAAGGGGCAATTGTCAAGGGGGTAGTCATCATAAAGGAGCAATTGTCAAGGGGTAGTTATCAGGGACAAATTTCAAGGGGGTAGTTGTCATCAAGGGACAATTGTCAAGGGGGTAGGTGTCATAAAGGGACAATTGTCAAGGGGTAGTTATCAGGGACAAATTTCAAGAGGGTAGTTGTCATAAAGGGGCAATTGTCAAGGGGGTAGTTGTCATAAAGGGTAGTTGTCATGAGGGGCAATCGACTGGGGGGGGGGGAAGTTGTCATAAGGGGTCTGAGGGCAGTTTTAAGGGCCAATTGTCAAGGGACAATTATCAGGGCGAATTGTCAAGGGGGAAGTTGTCATAATGGGACATTTGTCATAAGGGGCAATTGTCAAGGGGGTAGTTATCAGGGCCAATTGTCAAGGGGCATTTAAATCAGGGCCGATTGTGAAGGGGCAGTTGTCATAAGGGGGCAATTGTCAAGGGGGAGTTGTGCTAAGGGGGCAATTATCAAGGGGGTAGTTGTCATAATGGGACATTTGTCATAAGGGACAATTGTCAAGGGGGTAGTTGTCATAATGGTAATTGTCTGAGGGCAGTTGTCATGAGGAACAATCGTTTAGGGCAGTTGTCATAAGGGGAAATTGACTGGGTCTGAGTTATCATAAGAGGGCCAGGGGTGGGGAGTTGTTGTAAGGGGCAACTGTCCCGGTTCAAGTTACTATAAGGGGCAATTTTCTGCGGGGCAGTTGTTGTACAGAGCAATTGTCTGGGCAGTATTCATAAAGGACAATTATCTGGGGGAGTTGTCATAAATGGGCAATTGTCCAGTGTGGAGTTGTTATAATTATGCGATTGCTGGGGGCAGTTGTCACAAGGGGCAATTGTCTGGGGGCATTTGTCATAAGGGGAAATAGTCCAAGGGTAGTTGCCAAAGAGGGTTATTGTCCAGGGTGGAGTTATAATAAGGGGGCAATTGTCTTGGGGAAGCTGTCATAAGGGGTATTTGTCTGAGGGCAGTTGTCATAAGGGCAATTGTCATCGGCATACAATTGTTTGGAGGCAGTTGTCATAAGGGGAACACTGTATGGGGGACATTGACATAAGTGGGCAATTGTATGGGGGAGGAGTTGACATAAGGGGGAAATTGTCATATGGGGGATATGTGAGGAAGTTGTAAGGGCAATTGTCCAGATGCAGCTGACATATGGGGGCAATTGTCTGGAGTGTGGCTGTCATAAGGGGCAATAGTCTGGGACAGTTGTCTTAAGGGGCACTTGTCTGGGGGAGTTGTCATAAGGAACAATAGTCTTGGGCAGTTGTCATAATGGAAAACTGTCCAGAGCTGAGGGTTATCATAAGAAGGCAATAGACCAGGGGTGGAGAGTTGTCTCAAGGAGGTAACTGTCTAAGGGCAGTTGTCATAAGGGGCAATTGTCCAGGACCAGTTGTCATAAGGGACATTGTCTGTGAGGGAGTTGTCATAAGGTGGCAATTGTTCAGGGGCAGATATCCTTCTGGCCAATTACCACTAAGGTATTTACTACTGACCTTGTCCATGTCACAATACATTAATGAGCCCCTATCTCCATAATAGAAAAAGCGGTGTAACATGTCTGCATTGTACCTTGGTACCTAATTTTACTTTCGTTGTAATGAGTCCATTGTTAATGACTAAAAATGGGAAGTCATAAAGACATAGAGCTTTACATGTGACCTTGGCCTGACCTTTATCATGTTCACTTGTAAATCAACATTATTATGGCTCAAATTTGGACTATAATGAAAGAAGACCTCTATTATGTACTTTCAATTCTTTACTTACTTCTGTTTAAATCTAGCATCTTGAATTCCTGTAAAATACAAACAAAATGTCGGATATTGTCAACTATATATAAACTTTAGTCATTTCTGGAACATGACAGCATCAGAACAATATTTCATTATCTGTATTCCAGTTTACCCCGTCTGACTGACATCCATATTTCATCAGTGACTTATCCGTACTTTGAGGACTTTATCAGTACTACACATACACATATTTACAGTAGCTACCTAAGCATTGGTAAAGACTATATGTTGCTACTTGTGTTCAACGGTTGGCAACTTCCTGTTAAATACTTTCAATCTTACGTGTATCATGTTTCAACATTTTGAAGAACAGAAATAAATTCCAAAATAACTGTCATGAATTGTTGTGTTTTCAGTCGCTTTAAGCTGTTTTTGTATAATATCATCTCATAAGCTTCTTTTTAACAATAATGCAACTACAATTTTTAAGGTTGTATATAAAATGCGTAGACTTTTAACACAAATTAGAACCGCATGGAATATTTTGCTGCGGTATACAATGTTATTAGACATTTTAACTTTATTCATGACACGCCGTCTGGTGTTCCGGACAAGAAAAATACACAGAATCTTTAATAACCTTCAAAGCATTAAAAAGGTACGTGATAGACATAACTGGATACAATAATACATTTGTTTGGTTGTGGTTGGTGCAATTAGTACACACGAAATAATTGTGTCTTGTCTGCAAATATCAGTAGCTAAAATTACGCTGATATTTTTTTACTTGTTGTAAATATGTGTACCTTCCAGACCTTGTAATTTCTTCCGTTCTGGTACATAATCTTTTTTCTAGAAAAAGAAAATCAACATTTATCAACATATTTGAATAACATTCTCTATTACAGGTTTTTTCTGTTTTTTATATCAACATACATGTACATGTAGGTTTGTGTAAGTTACACACACATGACACATGGAAAAGGGAAAGTGAACTGAATGTAAACAGTATATGTCCAAACATATCAATCATCAGTATTAAGTAGAAATAGTAAATTATTAATGGTCAAGTAAAGATTTGTTGATTATTATAGATTATTTACATTTTTTGAAACGAGATGCATTTTCTCGTCCTTAATTCATCGAAGCGAGACATCCCTGAGATGAGATGACGAGAAAACGCATCGAGTTTCATAAAACGTAAATAATCTGTTTATCGTTGTTTTGTAACATTGTGACGTCACAGTGTTTACTTAACGACGTCCTGACAGCGAGCTGAGATGGGCCAGTCTCACACTAGAAGAGTGAGATGGAATAATACCGCACAAACAGATCAAAGGAAAATACTGCTAAATAGCAATAAGTAATAATTAGTGCATGTTGTTTGCAGACTGTGTAATACTTTCAGATGTATCATAATTCCCATTTGACCAATTCTTGCTCAGAATACCTCACAGGCAATAAATACTGAACAAACAATACCCCACAGGCTATAAATACTGAACAAACAATACCCCACAGGCTATAAATACTGAACAATGTATACCACACAGGCTATAAATACTGAACAATGTATACCCCACAGGCTATAAATACTGAACAATGTATACCCCACAGGCTATAAATACTGAACAAAGAATACCCCACAGGCTATAAATACTGAACAATGTATACACCACAGGCAATAAATACTGAAGAAAGAATACCCCACAGGCTATAAATACTGAACAATGTATACACCACAGGCAATAAATACTGAAGAAAGAATACACCACAGGCTATAAATACTGAACAATGTATACCCCACAGGCTATAAATACTGAACAATGTATACACCACAGGCTATAAATAATGAACAAAGAATACACCACAGGCTATAAATACTGAACAATGTATATCCCACAGGCTATAAATACTGAACAAAGAATAAACCACAGGCTATAAATACTGAACAAAGAAAACCCCACAGTCTATAAATACTGAACAATGTATACAGTACACCACAGGCTATAAATACGGAACAAAGAATACACCAAAGGCTATAAATACTGAACAATGTATACCCCACAGGCTATAAATACTGAACAAAGAATACACCACAGGCTATAAATACTGAACAATGTATACCCCTCAGGCTATAAATACTGAACAAAGAATAAACCACAGGCTATAAATACTGAACAAAGAATACCCCACAGGCTATAAATACTGAACAAAGAATAAACCACAGGCTATAAATACTGAACAAAGAATACACCACAGGCTATAAATACTGAACAATGTATACCCCACAGGCTATAAATACTGAACAAAGAATAAACCACTGGCTATAAATACTGAACAAAGAATACACCACAGGCTATAAATACTGAACAATGTATACCCCACAGGCTATAAATACTGATCAAAGAATACACCACAGGCTATAAATACTGAACAATGTATACCACACAGGCTATAAATACTGAAGAAAGAATACCCCACAGGCTATAAATACTGAACAATGTATACCCCACAGGCTATAAATACTGAACAAAGAATACACCACATGCTATAAATACTGAACAATGTATACACCACAGGCAATAAATACTGAATAAAGAATACACCACAGGCTATAAATACTGAACAATGTATACCCCACAGGCTATAAATACTGAACAATGTATACCCCACAGGCTATAAATAATGAACAAAGAATACACCACAGGCTATAAATACTGAACAATGTATATCCCACAGGCTATAAATACTGAACAAAGAATAAACCACAGGCTATAAATACTGAACAAAGAAAACCCCACAGTCTATAAATACTGAACAATGTATACAGTACACCACAGGCTATAAATACGGAACAAAGAATACACCAAAGGCTATAAATACTGAACAATGTATACCCCACAGGCTATAAATACTGAACAAAGAATACACCACAGGCTATAAATACTGAACAATGTATACCCCTCAGGCTATAAATACTGAACAAAGAATAAACCACAGGCTATAAATACTGAACAAAGAATACCCCACAGGCTATAAATACTGAACAAAGAATAAACCACAGGCTATAAATACTGAACAAAGAATACACCACAGGCTATAAATACTGAACAATGTATACCCCACAGGCTATAAATACTGAACAAAGAATAAACCACTGGCTATAAATACTGAACAAAGAATACACCACAGGCTATAAATACTGAACAATGTATACCCCACAGGCTATAAATACTGATCAAAGAATACACCACAGGCTATAAATACTGAACAATGTATACCACACAGGCTATAAATACTGAAGAAAGAATACCCCACAGGCTATAAATACTGAACAATGTATACCCCACAGGCTATAAATACTGAACAAAGAATACACCACATGCTATAAATACTGAACAATGTATACCCCACAGGCTATAAATACTGAACAAAGAATACACCACAGGCTATAAATACTGAACAATGTATACCACACAGGCTATAAATACTGAACAATGTATACACCACAGGCTATAAATACTGAACAAAGAAAACCCCACAGGCAATAAATATTGAACAATGTATACCACACAGGCTATAAATACTGAACAATGTATACACCACAGGCTATAAATACTGAACAAAGAAAACCCCACAGGTAATAAATACTGAACAAAGAAAACCCCACAGGCAATAAATACTGAACAATGTATACACCACAGGCTATAAATACTGAACAATGTATGCCCCACAGGCTATAAATACTGAACAAAGTATACCCCACAGGCTATAAATACTGAACAATGTATACCCCACAGGCTATAAATACTGAACAAAGAATACACCACAGGCTATAAATACTGAACAATGTATACCACACAGGCTATAAATACTGAACAATGTATACACCACAGGCTATAAATACTGAACAAAGAAAACCCCACAGGCAATAAATACTGAACAATGTATACCACACAGGCTATAAATACTGAACAATGTATACACCACAGGCTATAAATACTGAACAAAGAAAACCCCACAGGTAATAAATACTGAACAAAGAAAACCCCACAGGCAATAAATACTGAACAATGTATACACCACAGGCTATAAATACTGAACAATGTATACCCCACAGGCTATAAATACTGAACAATGTATACCCCACAGGCTATAAATACTGAAAAATGTATACCACACAGGCTATAAATACTGAACAATGTATACACCACAGGCTATAAATACTGAACAAAGAATACACCACAGGTTATAAATACTGAACAATGTATACCACACAGGCTATAAATACTGAACAATGTATACCACACAGGCTATAAATACTGAACAATGTATACCACACAGGCTATAAATACTGAACAAAGAATACCCCACATGCAATAAATACTGAACAAAGAATACCCCACAGATATAAATACTGAACAATGTATACCACACAGGCTATAAATACTGAACAAAGAATACCCCACAGATATAAATACTGAACAATGTATACCACACAGGCTATAAATACTGAACAAAGAATACCCCACATGCAATAAATACTGAACAAAGAATACCCCACAGATATAAATACTGAACAATGTATACCACACAGGCTATAAATACTGAACAATGTATACACCACAGGTAATAAATACTGAACAAAGAAAACCCCACAGGCAATAAATACTGAACAATGTATACACCACAGGCTATAAATACTGAACAAAGAAAACCCCACAGGCTATAAATACTGAACAATGTATACACCACAGGCTATAAATACTGAACAATGTATGCCCCACAGGCTATAAATACTGAACAAAGTATACCCCACAGGCTATAAATACTGAACAATGTATACCCCACAGGCTATAAATACTGAACAATGTATACCACACAGGCTATAAATACTGAACAATGTATACACCACAGGCTATAAATACTGAACAAAGAATACACCACAGGTTATAAATACTGAACAATGTATACCACACAGGCTATAAATACTGAACAATGTATACCACACAGGCTATAAATACTGAACAAAGAATACCCCACATGCAATAAATACTGAACAAAGAATACCCCACAGATATAAATACTGAACAATGTATACCACACAGGCTATAAATACTGAACAAAGAATACCCCACAGATATAAATACTGAACAATGTATACCACACAGGCTATAAATACTGAACAAAGAATACCCCACATGCAATAAATACTGAACAAAGAATACCCCACAGATATAAATACTGAACAATGTATACCACACAGGCTATAAATACTGAACAAAGAATACCCCACAGGCTATAAATACTGAACAAAGAATACCCCACAGATATAAATACTGAACAATGTATACCACACAGGCTATAAATACTGAACAAAGAATACCCTACAGATATAAATACTGAACAAAGAATACCCTACAGATATAAATACTGAAAAACAATACCCCACAGGCTATAAATACTGAACAATGTATACCACAGAGGCTATAAATACTGAATAAAGAATACCCGACAGATATAAATACTGAACAAAGAATACCCTACAGATATAAATACTGAACAAAGAATACCCTACAGATATAAATACTGAACAAACAATACCCCACAGGCTAAAAATACTGAGCAATGTATACCACAAAGGCTATAAATACTGAACAAAGAATACCCTACAGATATAAATACTGAACAAAGAATACCCGACAGATATAAATACTGAACAAAGAATACCCTACAGATATAAATACTGAACAAACAATACCCCACAGGCTATAAATACTGAGCAATGTATACCACAAAAGCTATAAATACTGAACAAAGAATACCCTACAGATATAAATACTGAACAAACAATACCCCACAGGCTATAAATACTGAACAATGTATACCACACAGGCTATAAATACTGAACAATGTATACCCCACAGGCTATAAATACTGAACAATGTATACCCCACAGGCTATAAATACTGAACAAAGAATACCCCACAGGCTATAAATACTGAACAATGTATACACCAAAGGCAATAAATACTGAAGAAAGAATACACCACAGGCTATAAATACTGAACAATGTATACCCCACAGGCTATAAATACTGAACAATGTATACCCCACAGGCTATAAATACTGAACAAAGAATACACCACAGGCTATAAATACTGAACAATGTATACCCCACAGGCTATAAATACTGAACAAAGAATAAACCACAGGCTATAAATACTGAACAAAGAAAACCCCACAGTCTATAAATACTGAACAATGTATACCCCTCAGGCTATAAATACTGAACAAAGAATACACCAAAGGCTATAAATACTGAACAATGCATACCCTACAGGCTATAAATACTGAACAAAGAATACACCACAGGCTATAAATACTGAACAATGTATACCCCTCAGGCTATAAATACTGAACAAAGAATAAACCAGAGGCTATAAATACTGAACAAAGAAAACCCCACAGGCTATAAATACTGAACAAAGAAAAAACCACAGGCTATAAATACTGAACAAAGAATACACCACAGGCTATAAATACTGAACAATGTATACCCCACAGGCTATAAATACTGAACAAAGAATAAACCACTGGCTTTAAATACTGAACAAAGAAAACCCCACAGGTAATAAATACTGAACAAAGAAAACCCCACAGGCAATAAATACTGATCAAAGAATACACCACAGGCTATAAATACTGAACAATGTATACCACACAGGCTATAAATACTGAAGAAAGAATACCCCACAGGCTATAAATACTGAACAATGTATAACCCACAGGCTATAAATACTGAACAATGTATACCACACAGGCTATAAATACTGAACAATGTATACACCACAGGCTATAAATACTGAACAAAGAATACACCACAGGCTATAAATACTGAACAATGTATACCACACAGGCTATAAATACTGAACAATGTATACCACACAGGCTATAAATACTGAACAAAGAATACCCCACATGCAATAAATACTGAACAAAGAATACCCCACAGATATAAATACTGAACAATGTATACCACACAGGCTATAAATACTGAACAAAGAATACCCCACAGATATAAATACTGAACAATGTATACCACACAGGCTATAAATACTGAACAAAGAATACTCCACATGCAATAAATACTGAACAAAGAATACCCCACAGATATAAATACTGAACAATGTATACCCCACAGTCTATAAATACTGAACAAAGAATACCCCACAGATATAAATACTGACCAATGTATACCACACAGGCTATAAATACTGAACAATGTATACCACACAGGCTATAAATACTGAACAAAGAATACCCTACAGATATAAATACTGAACAAAGAATACCCTACAGATATAAATACTGAAAAACAATACCCCACAGGCTATAAATACTGAACAATGTATACCACAGAGGATATAAATACTGAATAAAGAATACCCTACAGATATAAATACTGAACAAAGAATACCCTACAGATATAAATACTGAACAAACAATACCCCACAGGCTATAAATACTGAACAATGTATACCACACAGGCTATAAATACTGAACAAAAAATTCCCTACAGATATAAATACTGAACAAACAATACCACACAGGATATAAATACTGAACATTGTATACCACACAGGCTATAAATACTGAACAAAGAATACCCTACATATATAAATACTGAACAAAGAATACACCACAGGTTATAAATACTGAACAAAAAACACCCCACAGGCTATAAATACTGAACAATTTATACCACACAGGCTATAAATACTGAACAAAGAATACCCTACAGATATAAATACTGAACAAACAATACCCCACAGGATATAAATACTGAACAATGTATACCACACAGGCTATAAATACTGAACAAAGAATACCCTACAGATATAAATACTGAACAAACAATACCACACAGGCTATAAATACTGAACAAAGTATACACCAAAGGTTATAAATACTGAACAATGTATACCACACAGGCTATCAATACTGAACAAAGAATAACCCACAGGCTATAAATACTGAACAATGTATACCATACAGGCTATAAATACTGAACAAAGAATACCCCACAGGTTATAAATACTGAACAAAGTATACACCACATGCTATAAATACAGAACAAAGAATACACCACAGGCTATAAATACTGAACAATGTATACCACACAGGCTATAAATACTGAACAAGAATACCAAACAGATATAAATACTGAACAAAGAATACACCACATGCAATAAATACTGAACAAAGAATACCCACATGCTATAAATACCAAGCAAAAAAACCCCACAGGCTATAAATACTGAACAAAGAATACACCACAGGCTATAAATACTGAACAAAGTATAGCCCACAGGCTATAAATACTGAACAAAGAATACACCACATGCTATAAATACTGAACAAAGTATACCCCACAGGCTATAAATACTGAACAATGTATACCCCACAGGCTATAAATACTGAACAAAGAATACACCACAGGCTATAAATACTGAACAATGTATACCACACAGGCTATAAATACTGAACAATGTATACAGCACAGGCTATAAATACTGAACAAAGAAAACCCCACAGGCAATAAATACTGAACAATGTATACCACACAGGCTATAAATACTGAACAATGTATACACCACAGGCTATAAATACTGAACAAAGAAAACCCCACAGATATAAATACTGAACAAAGAAAACCCCACAGGCAATAAATACTGAACAATGTATACACCACAGGCTATAAATACTGAACAATGTATGCCCCACAGGCTATAAATACTGAACAAAGTATACCCCACAGGCTATAAATACTGAACAATGTATACCCCACAGGCTATAAATACTGAACAAAGAATACCCCACAGGCTATAAATACTGAACAATGTATACACCACAGGCTATAAATACTGAACAATGTATGCCCCACAGGCTATAAATACTGAACAATGTATACCCCACAGGCTATAAATACTGAACAATGTATACCATACAGATATAAATACTGAACAAAGAATACACCACATGCAATAAATACTGAACAAAGAATACCCACATGCTATAATTACTGAACAAAGTATAGCCCACAGGCTATAAATACTGAACAAAGAATACACCACATGCTATAAATACTGAACAAAGTATAGCCCACAGGCTATAAATACTGAACAAAGAATACACCACAGGCTATAAATACTGAACAATGTATACCACACAGGCTATAACTACTGAACAAAGAATACCCTACAGATATAAATACTGAACAAAGAATACAACACAGGTTATAAATACTAAACAAAGAATACCCCACAGGCTATAAATACTAAACAAAGAATACCCCACAGGTTATAAATACTGAACAAAGAATACAACACAGGTTATAAATACTAAACAAAGACAACCCCAAAGGCTATAAATACTAAACAAAGGATACCCCACATGCTATAAATACTGAACAAAAAATATACTACAGGTTATAAATACTGAGCAAATAATACGCCACAGGTTATAAATACTGAACAAAGAATACACCACAGGCTATAAATACTGAACAATGTATACCACACAGGCTATAAATACTGAGAAAGAATAATTGAGGCTATAAATACTTAACAAAGAATAGGCGACAGACTATAAATACTGAACAAAGAATACACCACAGGCCATAAATACTGAACAAAGTATACACCACAGGTTACAAACACTGAACAAAGAATACACCACAGGTTATAAATACTGAACAAAGAATACACCACAGGTTATAAATACTGAACAAAGTATACACCACAGGGTATAAATACTGAACAAAGTATACACCACAGGTTATAAATACTGAACAATGTATACCACACAGGCTATAAATACTAAACAAAGAATACCACACAGGCTAAAAATCCTGAATAAAGAATTCACCACAGGTTATAAATACTGAGCAAAGAATTCACCACAGGTTATAAATACTGAGCAAAGAATGCACCACAGGCTATAAATACTGAACAATGTTTACCACACAGGCTATAAATAGTGAGCAAAGAATACCCCACAGGTTATAAATACTGAACAAAGAATATCCCACAGGCTATAAATACTGAATGAAGACTACCTAACTGGCTATAAATACTGAACAAAGAATACCCCACATGCTATAAATACTGAATGAAAACTACCAAACTGGCTATAAATACTGAACAAAGAATACCCCACAGGCTATAAATACTTAAGAAAGAATACCCCACAGGCTATAAATACTTAACAAAGAATATACTAGAGTGTGTCCCCTTGCTGTGGTGACAACAAGATGTCCACAGTAATGTACTAGAGTGAGTCCCCTTGCTGTGGTGACAACAAGACTTCCACAGTACTGTACTAGAGTGTTGTTCCCTTGCTGTGGTGACAACAAGACTTCCACAGCAATGTACTAGAGTGTGTCCCCTTGCTGTGGTGGCAACAAGACTTCCACAGTAATGTACTAGAGTGTGTCTCCTTGCTGTGGTGACAACAAGACTTCCACAGTAATGTACTAGAGTGTGTCCCCTTGCTGTGGTGACAACAAGACTTCCACAGCAATTTACTAGAGTGTGTCTCCTTGCTGTGGTGACAACAAGACTTCCACAGTAATGTACTAGAGTGTGTCTCCTTGCTGTGGTGGCAACAAGACTTCCACAGTAATGTACTAGAGTGTGTTCCCTTGCTGTGGTGACAACAAGACTTCCACAGCAATGTACTAGCGTGTGTTCCCTTGCTGTGGTGACAACAAGACTTCCACAGTAATGTACTAGAGTGTGTTCCCTTGCTGTGGTGACAACAAGACTTCCACAGCAATGTACTAGAGTGTGTTCCCTTGCTGTGGTGACAACAAGACTTCCACAGCAATGTACTAGAGTGTGTCCCCTTGCTGTTGTGGCAACAAGACTTCCACAGTAATGTACTAGAGTGTGTTCCCTTGCTGTGGTGACAACAAGACTTCCACAGCAATGTACTAGAGTGTGTTCCCTTGCTGTGGTGACAACAAGACTTCCACAGTAATGTACTAGAGTGTGTTCCCTTGCTGTGGTGACAACAAGACTTCCACAGCAATGTACTAGAGTGTGTTCCCTTGCTGTGGTGACAACAAGACTTCCACAGCAATGTACTAGAGTGTGTCTCCTTGCTGTGGTGACAACAAGACTTCCACAGTAATGTACTAGAGTGTGTCTCCTTGCTGTGGTGACAACAAGACTTCCACAGTAATGTACTAGAGTGTGTATACTTGCTGTTTTGACAACAAGACCTCCACAGCAATGTACTTGAGTGTGTCTCCTTGCTGTGGTGACAACAAGACTTCCACAGCAATGTACTAGAGTGTGTCTACTTTCTGTTTTGACAACAAGACCTCCACAGCAATGTACTTGAGTGTGTCTCCTTGCTGTGGTGACAACAAGACTTCCACAGTACTGTACTAGAGTGTGTCCCCTTGCTGTGGTGACAACAAGACTTCCACAGTAATGTACTAGAGTGTGTCTCCTTGCTGTGGTGACAACAAGACTTCCACAGTACTGTACTAGAGTGTGTCCCCTTGCTGTGGTGACAACAAGACTTCCACAGTAATGTACTAGAGTGTGTCTCCTTGCTGTGGTGACAACAAGACTTCCACAGCAATGTACTAGAGTGTGTCTCCTTGCTGTGGTGACAACAAGACTTCCACAGTGATGTACTAGAGTGTGTCTCCTTGCTGTGGTGACAACAAGACTTCCACAGTACTGTACTAGAGTGTGTCTCCTTGCTGTGGTGACAACCAAACCAGACTTCCACAGTAATGTACTAGAGTGTGTCTCCTTGCTGTGGTGACAAGACTTCCACAGCAATGTACTAGAGCGTGTCCCATTGCTGTGGTGACAACAAGACTTCCACAGCACTGTAATAGATTATGTCTCCTTGCTGTGGTGACAAGACTTCCAAAGTGTGTCTCCTTTCTGTGGTGACAACAAGACTTCCAGAGTAAAGTATAAGATTGTGTCTCCTTGCTGTAGTGACAACAAGACTTCCAGAGTAATGTATAAGATTGTGTCTCATTGCTGTGGTGACAACAAGACTTCCACAGTAATTCACTAGAGTGTGTCTCCTTGCTGTGGTGACAACAAGACTTTCACAGCAATGTACTGGAGTGTGTCTCCTTGCTGTGGTGACAACAAGACTTCCAGAGTAATGTACTAGAGTGTGTCCCCTTGCTGTGGTGACAACAAGACTTCCACAGTAATGTACTAGAGTGTGTCTACTTGCTGTTCTGACAACAAGACCTCCACAGCAATGTACTTGAGTGTGTCTCCTTGCTGTGGTGACAACAAGACTTCCACAGCAATGTACTAGAGTGTGTCTACTTGCTGTTTTGACAACAAGACCTCCACAGCAATGTACTTGAGTGTGTCTCCTTGCTGTGGTGACAACAAGACTTCCACAGCAATGTACTAGAGTGTGTCTACTTGCTGTTTTGACAACAAGACCTCCACAGCAATGTACTTGAGTGTGTCTCCTTGCTGTGGTGACAACAAGACTTCCACAGTACTGTACTAGAGTGTGTCCCCTTGCTGTGGTGACAACAAGACTTCCACAGTAATGTACTAGAGTGTGTCTCCCTGCTGTGGTGACAACAAGACTTCCACAGCAATGTACTAGAGTGTGTCTCCTTGCTGTGGTGACAACAAGACTTCCACAGTAATGTACTAGAGTGTGTGCCCTTGCTGTGGTGACAACAAGACTTCCACAGTAATGTACTAGTGTGTGTCCCCTTGCTGTGGTGACAACAAGACTTCCACAGCAATGTACTAGAGTGTGTCTCCCTGCTGTGGTGACAACAAGACTTCCACAGTAATGTACTAGAGTGTGTCTCCCTGATGTGGTGACAACAAGACTTCCACAGTAATGTACTAGAGTGTGTCTCCTTGCTGTGGTGACAACAAGACTTCCACAGTAATGTACTAGAGTGTGTCTCCTTGCTGTGGTGACAACAAGACTTCCACAGCAATGTACTAGAGTGTGTCTCCTTGCTGTGGTGACAACAAGACTTCCACAGCAATGTACTAGAGTGTGTCTCCTTGCTGTGGTGACAACAAGACTTCCACAGTAATGTACTAGAGTGTGTCTCCTTGCTGTGGTGACAACAAGACTTCTACAGCAATGTACTAGAGTGTGTCTCCTTGCTGTGGTGACAACATGACTTCCACAGTAATGTACTAGAGTGTGTCTCCTTGCTGTGGTGACAACAAGACTTCCACAGTACTGTACTAGAGTGTGTCTCCTTGCTGTGGTGACAACATGACTTCCACAGTAATGTACTAGAGTGTGTCTCCTTCCTGTGGTGACAACAAGACTTCCACAGCAATGTACTAGAGTGTATCTCCTTGCTGTGGTGACAACAAGACTTCCACAGGAATTTACTAGAGTGTGTCCCCTTGCTGTTGTGACAACAAGACTTCCACAGTAATGTACTAGAGTGTGTTCCCTTGCTGTGGTGACAACAAGACTTCCGGAGTAATGTACTAGAGTGTGTCTCCTTGCTGTGGTGACAACAAGACTTCCACAGTACTGTACTAGGGTGTGTCTCCTTGCTGTGGTGACAACAAGACTTCCACAGGAATTTACTAGAGTGTGTCCCCTTGCTGTAGTGACAACAAGACTTCCACAGTAATGTACTAGAGTGTGTCCCCTTGCTGTGGTGACAACAAGACTTCCACAGTACTGTACTAGAGTGTGTCTCCTTGCTGTGGTGACAACAAGACTTCCACAGGAATTTACTAGAGTGTGTCCCCTTGCTGTAGTGACAACAAGACTTCGACAGTACTGTACTAGAGTGTGTCCCCTTGCTGTGGTGACAACAAGACTTCCACAGGAATTTACTAGAGTGTGTCCCCTTGCTGTAGTGACAACAAGACTTCCACAGTACTGTACTAGAGTGTGTCTCCTTGCTGTGGTGACAACAAGACTTCCACAGGAATTTACTAGAGTGTGTCCCCTTGCTGTAGTGACAAGAAGACTTCCACAGTAATGTACTAGAGTGTGTCCCCTTGCTGTGGTGACAACAAGACTTCCACAGTAATGTACTAGAGTGTGTCTCCTTGCTGTGGTGACAACAAGACTTCCACAGTACTGTACTAGAGTGTGTCTCCTTGCTGTGGTGACAACAAGACTTCCACAGTACTGTACTAGAGTGTGTCTCCTTGCTGTGGTGACAACAAGACTTCCACAGTAATGTACTAGAGTGTGTCTCCCTGCTGTGGTGACAACAAGACTTCCACAGCAATGTACTAGAGTGTGTCTCCTTGCTGTGGTGACAACAAGACTTCCACAGTACTGTACTAGAGTGTGTCTCCTTGCTGTGGTGACAACAAGACTACCACAGTAATGTACTAGAGTGTGTCTCCCTGCTGTGGTGACAACAAGACTCCCACAGCAATGTACTAGATTGTGTCCCCTTGCTGTGGTGACAACAAGACTTCCACAGTAATGTACTAGAGTGTGTTCCCTTGCTGTGGTGACAACAAGACTTCCACAGTACTGTACTAGAGTGTGTCTCCTTGCTGTGGTGACAACAAGACTTCCACAGTACTGTACTAGAGTGTGTCTCCTTGCTGTGGTGACAACAAGACTTCCACAGCAATGTACTAGAGTGTGTCTCCTTGCTGTGGTGACAACAAGACTTCCACAGTAATGTACTAGAGTGTGTCTCCTTGCTGTGGTGACAACAAGACTTCCACAGCAATATACTAGAGTGTGTCTCCTTGCTGTGGTGACAACAAGACTTCCACAGCAATGTACTAGAGTGTGTTCCCTTGCTGTGGTGACAACAAGACTTCCACAGTACTGTACTAGAGTGTGTCTCCTTGCTGTGGTGACAACAAGACTTCCACAGCAATGTACTAGAGTGTGTCTCCTTGCTGTGGTGACAACAAGACTTCCACAGTAATGTACTAGAGTGTGTCTCCTTGCTGTGGTGACAACAAGACTTCCACAGCAATGTACTAGTGTGTGTCTCCTTGCTGTGGTGACAACAAGACTTCCACATCAATGTACTAGAGTGTGTTCCCTTGCTGTGGTGACAACAAGACTTCCACAGCAATGTACTAGAGTGTGTTTCCTTGCTGTGGTGACAACAAGACTTCCACAATAATTTACTAGAGTGTGTCCCCTTGCTGTAGTGACAACAAGACTTCCACAGTACTGTACTAGAGTGTGTCCCCTTGCTGTGGTGACAACAAGACTTCCACAGAAATTTACTAGAGTGTGTCCGCTTGCTGTAGTGACAACAAGACTTCCACAGTACTGTACTAGAGTGTGTCTCCTTGCTGTGGTGACAACAAGACTTCCACAGGAATTTACTAGAGTGTGTCCCCTTGCTGTAGTGACAACAAGACTTCCACAGTAATGTACTAGAGTGTGTCCCCTTGCTGTGGTGACAACAAGACTTCCACAGTAATGTACTAGAGTGTGTCTCCTTGCTGTGGTGACAACAAGACTTCCACAGTAATGTACTAGAGTGTGTCTCCCTGCTGTGGTGACAACAAGACTTCCACAGCAATGTACTAGAGTGTGTCTCCTTGCTGTGGTGACAACAAGACTTCCACAGTACTGTACTAGAGTGTGTCTCCTTGCTGTGGTGACAAGACTTCCACAGTAATGTACTAGAGTGTGTCTCCCTGCTGTGGTGACAACAAGACTTCCACAGCAAGGTACTAGACTCTGTCCCCTTGCTGTGGTGGCAACAAGACTTCCACAGTAATGTACTAGAGTGTGTTTCCTTGCTGTGGTGACAACAAGACTTCCACAGTACTGTACTAGAGTGTGTCTCCTTGCTGTGGTGACAACAAGACTTCCACAGTACTGTACTAGAGTGTGTCTCCTTGCTGTGGTGACAACAAGACTTCCACAGTAATGTACTAGAGTGTGTCTCCTTGCTGTGGTGACAACAAGACTTCCACAGCAATGTACTAGAGTGTGTCTCCTTGCTGTGGTGACAACAAGACTTCCACAGTAATGTACTAGAGTGTGTCCCCTTGCTGTGGTGACAACAAGACTTCCACAGTAATGTACTAGAGTGTGTCTCCCTTCTGTGGTGACAACAAGACTTCCACAGTACTGTACTAGAGTGTGTCCCCTTGCTGTGGTGACAACAAGACTTCCACAGTAATGTACTAGAGTGTGTCTCCTTGCTGTGGTGACAACAAGACTTCCACAGTACTGTACTAGAGTGTGTCTCCTTGCTGTGGTGACAACAAGACTTCCACAGCAATGTACTAGAGTGTGTCTCCTTGCTGTGGTGACAACAAGACTTCCACAGTGATGTACTAGAGTGTGTCTCCTTGCTGTGGTGACAACAAGACTTCCACAGTACTGTACTAGAGTGTGTCTCCTTGCTGTGGTGACAACCAAACCAGACTTCCACAGTAATGTACTAGAGTGTGTCTCCTTGCTGTGGTGACAAGACTTCCACAGCAATGTACTAGAGCGTGTCCCATTGCTGTGGTGACAACAAGACTTCCACAGCACTGTAATAGATTATGTCTCCTTGCTGTGGTGACAAGACTTCCAAAGTGTGTCTCCTTTCTGTGGTGACAACAAGACTTCCAGAGTAAAGTATAAGATTGTGTCTCCTTGCTGTAGTGACAACAAGACTTCCAGAGTAATGTATAAGATTGTGTCTCATTGCTGTGGTGACAACAAGACTTCCACAGTAATTCACTAGAGTGTGTCTCCTTGCTGTGGTGACAACAAGACTTTCACAGCAATGTACTGGAGTGTGTCTCCTTGCTGTGGTGACAACAAGACTTCCAGAGTAATGTACTAGAGTGTGTCCCCTTGCTGTGGTGACAACAAGACTTCCACAGTAATATACTAGAGTGTGTCTACTTGCTGTTCTGACAACAAGACCTCCACAGCAATGTACTTGAGTGTGTCTCCTTGCTGTGGTGACAACAAGACTTCCACAGCAATGTACTAGAGTGTGTCTACTTGCTGTTTTGACAACAAGACCTCCACAGCAATGTACTTGAGTGTGTCTCCTTGCTGTGGTGACAACAAGACTTCCACAGCAATGTACTAGAGTGTGTCTACTTGCTGTTTTGACAACAAGACCTCCACAGCAATGTACTTGAGTGTGTCTCCTTGCTGTGGTGACAACAAGACTTCCACAGTACTGTACTAGAGTGTGTCCCCTTGCTGTGGTGACAACAAGACTTCCACAGTAATGTACTAGAGTGTGTCTCCCTGCTGTGGTGACAACAAGACTTCCACAGCAATGTACTAGAGTGTGTCTCCTTGCTGTGGTGACAACAAGACTTCCACAGTAATGTACTAGAGTGTGTCCCCTTGCTGTGGTGACAACAAGACTTCCACAGTAATGTACTAGTGTGTGTCCCCTTGCTGTGGTGACAACAAGACTTCCACAGCAATGTACTAGAGTGTGTCTCCCTGCTGTGGTGACAACAAGACTTCCACAGTAATGTACTAGAGTGTGTCTCCCTGATGTGGTGACAACAAGACTTCCACAGTAATGTACTAGAGTGTGTCTCCTTGCTGTGGTGACAACAAGACTTCCACAGTAATGTACTAGAGTGTGTCTCCTTGCTGTGGTGACAACAAGACTTCCACAGCAATGTACTAGAGTGTGTCTCCTTGCTGTGGTGACAACAAGACTTCCACAGCCATGTACTAGAGTGTGTCTCCTTGCTGTGGTGACAACAAGACTTCCACAGTAATGTACTAGAGTGTGTCTCCTTGCTGTGGTGACAACAAGACTTCTACAGCAATGTACAAGAGTGTGTCTCCTTGCTGTGGTGACAACATGACTTCCACAGTAATGTACTAGAGTGTGTCTCCTTGCTGTGGTGACAACAAGACTTCCACAGTACTGTACTAGAGTGTGTCTCCTTGCTGTGGTGACAACATGACTTCCACAGTAATGTACTAGAGTGTGTCTCCTTCCTGTGGTGACAACAAGACTTCCACAGCAATGTACTAGAGTGTATCTCCTTGCTGTGGTGACAACAAGACTTCCACAGGAATTTACTAGAGTGTGTCCCCTTGCTGTTGTGACAACAAGACTTCCACAGTAATGTACTAGAGTGTGTTCCCTTGCTGTGGTGACAACAAGACTTCCGGAGTAATGTACTAGAGTGTGTCTCCTTGCTGTGGTGACAACAAGACTTCCACAGTACTGTACTAGGGTGTGTCTCCTTGCTGTGGTGACAACAAGACTTCCACAGGAATTTACTAGAGTGTGTCCCCTTGCTGTAGTGACAACAAGACTTCCACAGTAATGTACTAGAGTGTGTCCCCTTGCTGTGGTGACAACAAGACTTCCACAGTACTGTACTAGAGTGTGTCTCCTTGCTGTGGTGACAACAAGACTTCCACAGGAATTTACTAGAGTGTGTCCCCTTGCTGTAGTGACAACAAGACTTCGACAGTACTGTACTAGAGTGTGTCCCCTTGCTGTGGTGACAACAAGACTTCCACAGGAATTTACTAGAGTGTGTCCCCTTGCTGTAGTGACAACAAGACTTCCACAGTACTGTACTAGAGTGTGTCTCCTTGCTGTGGTGACAACAAGACTTCCACAGGAATTTACTAGAGTGTGTCCCCTTGCTGTAGTGACAAGAAGACTTCCACAGTAATGTACTAGAGTGTGTCCCCTTGCTGTGGTGACAACAAGACTTCCACAGTAATGTACTAGAGTGTGTCTCCTTGCTGTGGTGACAACAAGACTTCCACAGTACTGTACTAGAGTGTGTCTCCTTGCTGTGGTGACAACAAGACTTCCACAGTACTGTACTAGAGTGTGTCTCCTTGCTGTGGTGACAACAAGACTTCCACAGTATTGTACTAGAGTGTGTCTCCCTGCTGTGGTGACAACAAGACTTCCACAGCAATGTACTAGAGTGTGTCTCCTTCCTGTGGTGACAACAAGACTTCCACAGTACTGTACTAGAGTGTGTCTCCTTGCTGTAGTGACAACAAGACTTCCACAGTAATGTACTAGAGTGTGTCTCCCTGCTGTGGTGACAACAAGACTCCCACAGCAATGTACTAGATTGTGTCCCCTTGCTGTGGTGACAACAAGACTTCCACAGTAATGTACTAGAGTGTGTTCCCTTGCTGTGGTGACAACAAGACTTCCACAGTACTGTACTAGAGTGTGTCTCCTTGCTGTGGTGACAACAAGACTTCCACAGTACTGTACTAGAGTGTGTCTCCTTGCTGTGGTGACAACAAGACTTCCACAGCAATGTACTAGAGTGTGTCTCCTTGCTGTGGTGACAACAAGACTTCCACAGTAATGTACTAGAGTGTGTCTCCTTGCTGTGGTGACAACAAGACTTCCACAGCAATGTACTAGAGTGTGTCTCCTTGCTGTGGTGACAACAAGACTTCCACAGCAATGTACTAGAGTGTGTTCCCTTGCTGTGGTGACAACAAGACTTCCACAGTACTGTACTAGAGTGTGTCTCCTTCCTGTGGTGACAACAAGACTTCCACAGCAATGTACTAGAGTGTGTCTCCTTGCTGTGGTGACAAAAAGACTTCCACAGTAATGTACTAGAGTGTGTCTCCTTGCTGTGGTGACAACAAGACTTCCACAGCAATGTACTAGTGTGTGTCTCCTTGCTGTGGTGACAACAAGACTTCCACAGCAATGTACTAGAGTGTGTTCCCTTGCTGTGGTGACAACAAGACTTCCACAGCAATGTACTAGAGTGTGTCTCCTTGCTGTGGTGACAACAAGACTTCCACAGGAATTTACTAGAGTGTGTCCCCTTGCTGTAGTGACAACAAGACTTCCACAGTACTGTACTAGAGTGTGTCTCCTTGCTGTGGTGACAACAAGACTTCCACAGGAATTTACTAGAGTGTGTCCCCTTGCTGTAGTGACAACAAGACTTCCACAGTAATGTACTAGAGTGTGTCCCTTTGCTGTGGTGACAACAAGACTTCCACAGTAATGTACTAGAGTGTGTCTCCTTGCTGTTGTGACAACAAGACTTCCACAGTAATGTACTAGAGTGTGTCTCCCTGCTGTGGTGACAACAAGACTTCCACAGCAATGTACTAGAGTGTGTCTCCTTGCTGTGGTGACAACAAGACTTCCACAGTACTGTACTAGAGTGTGTCTCCTTGCTGTGGTGACAAGAAGACTTCCACAGTAATGTACTAGAGTGTGTCTCCCTGCTGTGGTGACAACAAGACTTCCACAGCAAGGTACTAGACTGTGTCCCCTTGCTGTGGTGGCAACAAGACTTCCACAGTAATGTACTAGAGTGTGTTTCCTTGCTGTGGTGACAACAAGACTTCCACAGTACTGTACTAGAGTGTGTCTCCTTGCTGTGGTGACAACAAGACTTCCACAGTACTGTACTAGAGTGTGTCTCCTTGCTGTGGTGACAACAAGACTTCCACAGTAATGTACTAGAGTGTGTCTCCTTGCTGTGGTGACAACAAGACTTCCACAGCAATGTACTAGAGTGTGTCTCCTTGCTGTGGTGACAACAAGACTTCCACAGTAATGTACTAGAGTGTGTCCCCTTGCTGTGGTGACAACAAGACTTCCACAGTAATGTACTAGAGTGTGTCTCCCTTCTGTGGTGACAACAAGACTTCCACAGTACTGTACTAGAGTGTGTCTCCTTGCTGTGGTGACAACAAGACTTCCACAGCAATGTACTAGAGTGTGTCTCCTTGCTGTGGTGACAACAAGACTTCCACAGCCATGTAC
Organism: Limnoperna fortunei; assembly: GCA_944474755.1. Classification (NCBI taxonomy): domain Eukaryota; kingdom Metazoa; phylum Mollusca; class Bivalvia; order Mytilida; family Modiolidae; genus Limnoperna; species Limnoperna fortunei. The sequence goes on from OX104125.1 coordinate 48,973,922, forward strand.
TAGAGTGTGTCCCCTTCCTGTGGTGAGAACAAGACTTCCACAGCAATGTACTAGAGTGTATCTCCTTGCTGTGGTGACAACAAGACTTCCACAGGAATTTACTAGAGTGTGTCCCCTTGCTGTTGTGACAACAAGACTTCCACAGTAATGTACTAGAGTGTGTTCCCTTGCTGTGGTGACAACAAGACTTCCGGAGTAATGTACTAGAGTGTGTCTCCTTGCTGTGGTGACAACAAGACTTCCGGAGTAATGTACTAGAGTGTGTCTCCTTGCTGTGGTGACAACCAAACCAGACTTCCACAGTAATGTACTAGAGTGTGTCTCCTTGCTGTGGTGACAACAAGACTTCCACAGTAATGTACTAGAGTGTGTTCCCTTGCTGTGGTGACAACAAGACTTCCGGAGTAATGTACTAGAGTGTGTCTCCTTGCTGTGGTGACAACAAGACTTCCGGAGTAATGTACTAGAGTGTGTCTCCTTGCTGTGGTGACAACAAGACTTCCACAGTACTGTACTAGAGTGTGTCTCCTTGCTGTGGTGACAACAAGACTTCCACAGCAATGTACTAGAGTGTGTCTCCTTGCTGTGGTGACAACAAGACTTCCACAGCAATGTACTAGAGTGTGTTCCCTTGCTGTGGTGACAACAAGACTTCCACAGCAATGTACTAGAGTGTGTCTCCTTGCTGTGGTGACAACAAGACTTCCACAGGAATTTACTAGAGTGTGTCCCCTTGCTGTAGTGACAACAAGACTTCCACAGTACTGTACTAGAGTGTGTCCCCTTGCTGTGGTGACAACAAGACTTCCACAGAAATTTACTAGAGTGTGTCCCCTTGCTGTAGTGACAACAAGACTTCCACAGTACTGTACTAGAGTGTGTCTCCTTGCTGTGGTGACAACAAGACTTCCACAGGAATTTACTAGAGTGTGTCCCCTTGCTGTAGTGACAACAAGACTTCCACAGTAATGTACTAGAGTGTGTCCCCTTGCTGTGGTGACAACAAGACTTCCACAGTAATGTACTAGAGTGTGTCTCCTTGCTGTGGTGACAACAAGACTTCCACAGTAATGTACTAGAGTGTGTCTCCCTGCTGTGGTGACAACAAGACTTCCACAGCAATGTACTAGAGTGTGTCTCCTTGCTGTGGTGACAACAAGACTTCCACAGTACTGTACTAGAGTGTGTCTCCTTGCTGTGGTGACAAGAAGACTTCCACAGTAATGTACTAGAGTGTGTCTCCCTGCTGTGGTGACAACAAGACTTCCACAGCAATGTACTAGATTGTGTCCCCTTGCTGTGGTGGCAACAAGACTTCCACAGTAATGTACTAGAGTGTGTCTCCTTGCTGTGGTGACAACAAGACTTCCACAGTACTGTACTAGAGTGTGTCTCCTTGCTGTGGTGACAACAAGACTTCCACAGTACTGTACTAGAGTGTGTCTCCTTGCTGTGGTGACAACAAGACTTCCACAGTAATGTACTAGAGTGTGTCTCCTTGCTGTGGTGACAACAAGACTTCCACAGCAATGTACTAGAGTGTGTCTCCTTGCTGTGGTGACAACAAGACTTCCACAGTAATGTACTAGAGTGTGTCCCCTTGCTGTGGTGACAACAAGACTTCCACAGTAATGTACTAGAGTGTGTCTCCCTTCTGTGGTGACAACAAGACTTCCACAGTACTGTACTAGAGTGTGTCTCCTTGCTGTGGTGACAACAAGACTTCCACAGCAATGTACTAGAGTGTGTCTCCTTGCTGTGGTGACAACAAGACTTCCACAGCAATGTACTAGAGTGTGTCCCCTTCCTGTGGTGACAACAAGACTTCCACAGCAATGTACTAGAGTGTATCTCCTTGCTGTGGTGACAACAAGACTTCCACAGGAATTTACTAGAGTGTGTCCCCTTGCTGTTGTGACAACAAGACTTCCACAGTAATGTACTAGAGTGTGTTCCCTTGCTGTGGTGACAACAAGACTTCCGGAGTAATGTACTAGAGTGTGTCTCCTTGCTGTGGTGACAACAAGACTTCCGGAGTAATGTACTAGAGTGTGTCTCCTTGCTGTGGTGACAACCAAACCAGACTTCCACAGTAATGTACTAGAGTGTGTCTCCTTGCTGTGGTGACAACAAGACTTCCACAGTAATGTACTAGAGTGTGTTCCCTTGCTGTGGTGACAACAAGACTTCCGGAGTAATGTACTAGAGTGTGTCTCCTTGCTGTGGTGACAACAAGACTTCCGGAGTAATGTACTAGAGTGTGTCTCCTTGCTGTGGTGACAACAAGACTTCCACAGTACTGTACTAGAGTGTGTCTCCTTGCTGTGGTGACAACAAGACTTCCACAGCAATGTACTAGAGTGTGTCTCCTTGCTGTGGTGACAACAAGACTTCCACAGCAATGTACTAGAGTGTGTTCCCTTGCTGTGGTGACAACAAGACTTCCACAGTACTGTACTAGAGTGTGTCTCCTTGCTGTGGTGACAACAAGACTTCCACAGTAATGTACTAGAGTGTGTCTCCTTGCTGTGGTGACAACAAGACTTCCACAGTAATGTGCTAGAGTGTGTCTCCTTGCTGTGGTGACAACAAGACTTCCACAGCAATGTACTAGAGTGTGTCTCCTTGCTGTGGTGACAACAAGACTTCCACAGCAATGTACTAGAGTGTGTCTCCTTGCTGTGGTGACAACAAGACTTCCACAGCAATGTACTAGAGTGTGTTCCCTTGCTGTGGTGACAACAAGACTTCCACAGTACTGTACTAGAGTGTGTCTCCTTGCTGTGGTGACAAGAAGACTTCCACAGTAATGTACTATAGTGTGTTCCCTTGCTGTGGTGACAACAAGACTTCCACAGTACTGTACCAGAGTGTGTCTCCTTGCTGTGGTGACAACAAGACTTCCACAGTAATGTACTAGAGTGTGTCTCCTTGCTGTTGTGACAACAAGACTTCCACAGTACTGTACTAGAATGTGTCTCCTTGCTGTGGTGACAACAAGACTTCCACAGTACTGTACTAGAGTGTGTCCCCTTGCTGTGGTGACAACAAGACTTCCACAGTAATGTACTAGAGTGTGTCTCCTTGCTGTTGTGACAACAAGACTTCCACAGTACTGTACTAGAATGTGTCTCCTTGCTGTGGTGACAACAAGACTTCCACAGTACTGTACTAGAGTGTGTCCCCTTGCTGTGGTGACAACAAGACTTCCACAGTAATGTACTATAGTGTGTTCCCTTGCTGTGGTGACAACAAGACTTCCACAGTACTGTACCAGAGTGTGTCTCCTTGCTGTGGTGACAACAAGACTTCCACAGTAATGTACTAGAGCGTGTCTCCTTGCTGTGGTGACAACAAGACTTCCACAGCAATGTACCAGAGTGTGTCTCCTTGCTGTGGTGACAACAAGACTTCCACAGTAATGTACTAGAGCGTGTCTCCTTGCTGTGGTGACAACAAGACTTCCACAGTACTGTACTAGAGTGTGTCTCCTTGCTGTGGTGACAACAAGACTTCCACAGTACTGTACTAGAGTGTGTTCCCTTGCTGTGGTGACAACAAGACTTCCACAGCAATGTACTAGAGTGTGTCTCCTTGCTGTGGTGACAACAAGACTTCCACAGTAATGTACTACCATGACTTCCTGTATTGGATGATTTCTGTATAACACAAGATGAGCATACCAAGCTGATTATGGAAACAAAATATACATGCCACTCTAAAAACACATATATAATGAACTAATAAAAATTCCAAAGAAACCAGAAAAGGTCTAGTTGAAAACTACACTTAAATTCAGATTCAGAGCTGAAAAATGTGTCTTTAAAAGAATATCATTACCAGTAGTGTTCATACTGCTTAACTTAATCTGCTAAAAAAATGAGGTAAAGATGTTTAAGATAACATGTATACATCTTTTAAAAATAGGTTTCTGTAAATGATATTTAAGGACCACATGGGACTGCTGTGCAATACATATCATAAAAAAATAATGGGTAAAAATAACACATTCTATTTTCCATGAAAAATTGGTAAATTTCATGTTGATAAAACATCATAACACCAGCTGAAACACAAATATGGTGTTCAAAGGTGTATAGTTTTGCTGAAAAATATGGTTGAATTAGATCATGTACATGTAGATTGTTTATAAAAAATTTCTCGTCTTTTTTTTAGTAATGACCGCCACCTTGTTAAATGACTAGTTCTAGTTCGAAGTTGGAGGCAGACTAATCACTTGCTTAATGGGGTCACAAATAAGTATGATTTGTTACATGTACCTCAGAATAGTCTTTAAGCCATGTCTGGAAAATATCTTTTGTGTTATGGTCTTCCAAATGTTCTTCACAAAAGTATTCCTTATCTCGCAACTGCACTAAATCCTCATAGATGCATCGACCATGGTGTTCATGAATATCTCCATCAGAACACTTGATCTTTACAATATATGAAACATTACGAGGTTCATATTTGCCCTTCACGCTGTGAATTACTGACTCCAGCTCTTCTGTGATTGTTTTATATTTATTTTGCTCTATCTTTCCCCACTGCCATAACTGAATTCCTATTGTGTTCTTTGAGAAACACAAAATAAACTTGCTCGATTTATTTTTGTCAAGATAGAATATTCCCATACCATGATAAATTGCTACTCGTTTGGTTGATGGTTCACTGCAAAGATGATATTGGGTGATGTAATAACAAAGAATATGGTTGAAAAAATCCATTGGCATAAAATTAAACTGTATACACAGCCATGGTGTGCATATATCTTTTTTTACTCTGAAGACTTCCTTTATTTCCAAAACTGAGGTTTGTTTTGAAATCATGCAGGGCATATAATAGGTCGGTGAATTTTGTTTTTTACCGTCATTAGGTTTAACTATAATCCCGAACAGTTCCATTAGTTTAAGTATATGATCTTTGTGTTTGTTAAATTCAAACTTTGGTTCTTTTTGAAATAGTTGTTCGATAAGATCACTATCGAGTTGACCCGTTGTTTCTAATTTCCTCCATCCACGTGTTACTTTTATACCAGGGTCAACCTTTAAAGTCACCAGGCATCTAAATGCATCTGCTAGCCATTTTTGGTTAAGAACAATGTATTCTTTCAAACTTTCAAAATAAATGATGCCGCCAACATTATGCTGATAATTTAGGAAAAGATGAACTTCTTTTTCATCTTCAACTGAATATATGGAGGCTAATGCAGTTATATCATGAAGAGACAATATATTAACACCTGCATCACGTAGAGTATGCAATGCATGTTCTAAGCGAATCCACCTTAAAGGTAGTCTTTCTCCGAATGTTTTTATTGTCTTTCCAAACTCAAATATTGCCCGACGTAATTCATAAGCATCTGCTGGCTCTGTGTTTGAGACATAACAAATTTGTCGTAAATGTTTGTATTTGGCTTCTGGTTCAATCTCTGGCAAGAGCTGCTTACGAAAACCCTCCTTTCTTTCATCCAACTAAAATATATAAACATATTATACAAACAAATTAATATTAGGAGAGGATAATTTTTGTGGTTTCCATTTATCTCCTGACCTATTATGTATCGTAATAATTTATTATATGAGAAAAATTATATACTCTTAAAAAATAAATGCTATTTTTACTTATATTGTTAAAAATTCATATTTTATCATATATTATTCTGTAATTATTTTTAATATTTAAGATTGAACAATATTTAAGATTGCACATCAGGTTATTGTTGATAGTATTCAAAGTATGACAAACACTATGTCGCCCTCCACAGTAAAAGTTCTAGATTCAGAACATTAAGTAACAATCCAACTTCATTATTGACAAATTTGAGTAATAACAAGTAATGTTGTTTTATACCTCATGTTTACACTTGTCGATACCAGTACACACAACAATAACAGGTGGATTCAGGTAATTTCCAGTGGTATTCATTGTTTCCTCAACAGCTCCACATGAATGGATACTATCAAACCAGAAATCTATGTATTCTACAATCAAAAGAAATCAGATTAGAAACAAGACAAAGTTATACCTTGTGGTAGTACCGAATAAATTTAGCAAAAGATAATAACGGTGTTACACTAAAAATTGTTTTCTTAACTTACTATTACCTATGGTATGGTCTATCAAGGTTGTCTGACAGACGTGTTAGCTATTATATATCTGATTATAAGACAATTAATTGTTCTCCTTTCTGTGACATAACCTATACAAATAAGGCACATGGTATTGCTTAAAATGTTTGTCATTTAGACTGATACAGCTGCAATTCTCATTAAAAAGGCCAGTTATTGAAGACTTAATTTAAGAGATAACGTTCTATTATCATAAGAAGTATGTGGAATAAATGCTAAAGTAGTCAGTCATTTAATCGCTAATATGTTATATAATAAATAAACAATTTCAAATCTGAGATCTTTTTAAAATGTGAAGAAGTTTATATCCTGATACCATGGAAACATTTACTATAAATATGTTTAATACCTAAAAAATTCTGCACAAGTTCTATCATAAACAGAGAAGTAAATCACAGACTCCATGCACATCGCATGAATAATTTCATGTAAATATTAATTCATGGAAGGTATAGTGATATGCATTAAAAGCATGTCATAGATATAAAATGACAATACATATTTAATTTTGCGTATAAATATAAATTATAAATATAACCATTTGTTCCAAGACTTTTTCCCTTTGAAACAGCATTTTGGCTAAAGGACATCATTCTTGAGTATACTTTTGCTAATAAATTATTGCATGGCTTTCAAAAATTAGGATTAAAATTGTAATGGATTTTGCATCAGCTGAAATAACAGTCAAGTTATAAAACGTACCTCCAATTCTGTCATAGCCCTCTTCAGTGCTTATTTGTTTTATATCTTTTGTTATATCGGCAACCAGCAGATGTAAAGCATTTGGATTGAGGAAAATCGGATGTGTCTTATAGTATTCACTTTGTCCAGCAAAGTCCCAAAATCCACAGTCTACCAAGACTTCCTTTGGGACGTCATATGTTTCAATATCATTTAGAAGCTTGAACAGCTCATCTGAAACAATTTTAAGTTGTTCGCTTTGTAAATTATTTGACTGATTGAATGTATCAGATGTTATGTCATTGACTAAAGGGGAAAGTGGACCAGACTCTTCTCGTTCTTCTTCTTCTTCATCCTTCGACTCAGGTCTGAAAAGTTCTGAATCTTCTTCAAATTCTGGTTGTACAACTGCTTGCATGCTCTTCTTTGCCTTGGGTTCATCACTTTTTCTGTGTAATTCTGCTTGCAATCTGCTTAAGTTGTCTTGAAAGTGTGCATCTTGCACAATTAAAGGTTTACCATTAAGACTGTCGTCATCTGATACCCCAGTATTTACAGCCCTCCTTATTCTAGTTATCAATGCTGTTCTTTCATCTGAAACTGTAAGACAAAAATTCTATGAACTTCAGTGGCATCTAATTTGCCACATATAGATAATATAATTATGCAACATAAACTGTGTGTTATGAAATAGAAGAGCAATACGTCTTGTTTTGGGTGTTTAAAATAACTGTATTACTCTATAAAAATCAATAATTGTTTAGTTGTTATTCCTAAAGGAAGCAAAATAAAACAAATGTGGACTGTGAGCATGCTCACAAAGGGATACTCCTGCTTTGCTTCAAGTCCAATTATCTCCACCGAATAATATCTGAAAGCGACGAAAATTCTTCATGCACATCTACATGTGATGTACTTCCTTCATCAAAATCTGTCAAGAGGTTTAGGAGGAGAAGCGCTTACAAGCAATGTGGACAGATGGACAGACAGACGGACAGACAGACAGACAGAGAGACAGACAGTGTGATTCCTATATACCCCCCAAACAAGTTTGCAGGAGGCATTCTCATCTAGCTGCTGTCACCACTAATTTGTCTTGATACACATTATTTGCTAGCAATTTTTGCCTACCAATCCTATTTACCAAACTCCAAAACAATATAGACTTATGTTCAAATACTAATTTACTTTATGAAACAGTTAAAACACAACATTTTTACAAGCGTTCAATATATGCTTCAGATATGATTGTAGGTTGTTTTAATTGTGTTTAACACCACTTTCTGAAATTTTCAGCTATATCATGGTGTCCAGTTTTTATTGAGTGAGGAAGCTGGTGTACTCAGTGAAAACCCCTGACCCTTGGTAGGAAAACTGGCAAACATTGTCAATTAAGATTGAAGTCGAGTACAACCTGCCCTCATTGCTAATCTAACCTGCAACCTCAAGTTGACAGACTATATGATCAATAGAAGACCAACTACCTTTACCACTCGGCTGGCCTCAGAGTCCCCTGCTTCAAATGTCAATAAACATGATAAATCGTTAAGTGAAGATTACTGAACACTATATGATTTGTTATCACTCCACAAATAGCAATATATTTGTCACAGCCCAGGCATGCATTTCTTAGTGGTTTTCTTGACACATTGACAGAGGATATTTGCTTACTTAAAAGGTTGATGCAGCAAGTCCCAGCTACACCATTATAACTGGTGATCTATCACACAGGATGTGACGAATATTTTTGACATTATAAGACATCAAACTGACTTAGATATCTCTTTGTAGACCTTACACAAATGTTTAACGATAAGAAAAAGGGTGGCACTAAAGAATATCTCACCCTTTTTCTTAACACATGATATATGACATTTATTTTGTATGCCCTTTTTATTGTGTATTCTTGAGAGTCTGTTGTTGCTGTATAACAGAATTATGTTCTGTTGATTTAATATCCATTTGTTTATCTAAATAATATAAATAAGTACCTTTTTCTAAGATCCACGAGCCATCACTTAATCTGATTTTACATCGATGTACTATTTCAACTCCATCTGTACTTTCTACACCTTCGATGGGTTCTCCTAGGAGTCGGCGCAACAAACATGTTTTTCCAACCCCATTTTCTCCAATTATTACAATTCTAATATAATATCTTGTTTCTGTTCCTGACTTAATGATCTCTAAATACAGACCTTTATCTTTCTCACTCATCTGATTGATAGCTGCTGGGATTTCTGAAATTAAAGCAGTTTTATGTGATATCAAACTTCTACAAGGGAATGTGAAAACACACTGTGTCAGTAGAATGATCACTCTCAAGTAATGTTCAATAAAGGTAGATACTTGCATGAAGCCACAGAATGTTCATCTGACCCGTGCATGTTCATTACATTCTTATACATTTAACTATATTACAGAGATGTCTTAATATAAAGTGTTTTAAATTACCTTTGGAGCAGAGATTTGACTTGTTAGAACTGACATTTTTACAATGTTATTTAGACTAGGTCAGGCCTATTCAAATATTTCTTACTATTTAACACTGTTTGTTTTGTTGTTGACAATTTCTGTCCACTGAGCATTTCATGTTTGTTTGACAAATTGTCTATTGATACCGGTATATGATTTAAGAAAGTATATCAGCAATCTTTGACATTCCCATCAGAACTAACTACATTCACAAAAAAATGTTTGAAATTTTGTACTGGGTACTTGGATTTCTTCAATAACCAGAGGCTCTTGAGAGCCTGTATCGCTCACCTGATTTTATAGGCAATGAAGATGGCATTTACTTGATGTTAAAGCAAATCCTGTAATTTTCAATAAACTTTAGAGGACCATCCAAAAAATATTGTTAGAGATTTGTGTTTCCATTGGTTAACTGTTTTAGAGAAGACTTTTTTAAAAATTTCCCCATAGACATGATGGAGTCCTATGTTAAAACTAAGTCATGCGGTGGTGGCCATTTTGAATTTACAATTGGCAATAAAAAAACATAAACTTTAAAGAAGACCATCCAAACAATGTTGCCAGTAAGTTTGTTTCCATTGGTTATTCAGTTTTAGAGAAGAAGCGCTTTAAAACTCTATCCATAGCGTCCTATGTTAATCAATGTAATGCTGTGGTGGCCATTTTGATTTTCATATTGGTATAAAAAAACTACAGGGTGGCAAATTTATGTTGTGAATTTTAAATATATATTTTAAGAAAATACTAACTAAATCTTGCCAATATATATATATATATATATATATATATATATATATATATATATATGGCCTTTTTATATATATTTTATATATATTATATATATATATATATATATATATATATATATATATATATATATATGTTAAGTAGACGAAACACGCGTCTGGCGTAATGAATTTGTCACCTTGATAATTTTGATTACATCTTGTTGGAATATTTGAGCAAAGCCAAGTAACAGCATGGCACGTCCCCGGTTAGCAGACTGAGAAGCAACTATAAAAAAAAGTTTTGGGTTCATTTCAAATGAGAAAGTTTAAGATTAATATGTTATGATTGTTTACGTTATTTATTTATATTGACACTCAATGACTAAGGCCATTCGTTGGTCAGTCTGTGTCTAAATTTATGACAAGAAACACCGTCATTTGTATCCTTGCATAATCTTCTCGACTTGTATATTATTATTTTTTGTTTATGCTGTAACGTCATGTTTGTCGATCCGATACTAAATAAGTGTACTGGTTTAGCAGAATTCTTTTAGACTCTTTATATAATATTTTGAACTGCCTGTATTGTGTATTTACACGATCCCAGTGGACTTATATTATTCCATCTCCCAATGAAAAAAATATTATTCCATCTCCCAATGAAGAATATCTTAAACATTTAGAGTTAAACGCCACTGATGAGTCTTAAGGCCATTTGTTGGTCAGTCTGTGTCTAAATTTATGACCCCTCGGCCAAATCCGCTATATATATATATATATATACAATATTTATACATTGACAGAAAATATCAAATTTATTTCTATGAGAGCCTAAGAAACAGGTAGAAATGCAAGGCTCTGCCGATCATTTCCCAATTGTTTCTCTGAGAGTACAAATAAATTTATATTTTCTGACAATGTATGATATTGTTTATATCCTAAATTACATTTTACACTTATATAAACATGAATAAATTACATATCTAGACGATTTCTTACTTGAAATTTTCTGCATGCATTCAGGTGATAGCCTGACGTCACCAACATTCAACAACTTGAATAAACTGATAGCAGGATGAAAATTATATTAAGCTTTTAAAAGTTGAGGGACAGGTGTTGAGCAATTTTGCTCAACTTAAACCTGGACAAAAAGTGTATTTTGGACAGGTGTCCCTCAACTGGTCATCAACTGAAGGTGGCCAAGGAGTTCAGCATTTGTACTTGAAGTTATATATAGTTGAGAAAAAGTTGAGCATTAGGACTTCAAAATTTATAAAGTTGAGGAAAAGTTGAGCGTTAGGACATAAAATTGTATGTAGTTGAGTTAAAGTTGAGCATTCTGACAGTATGTACTTTTAAAGTTTACAAATGAAATTTGTCACCTATGTGCCTACACTATGTAATATGTTAATACATGTCTTTCTTTGTTTAATGCTTTCTATATAAACTCATGTATGTGAGCATTTGAAAACATAACGTGTATCTTAATTAAATAGGATATTAATAAATAATTTCAACATGCACATGCCCCAATCCCTTTTCCCAAAAACACACATAAACTTTTATACCTCTCTTGGATTCTTTAAAAAATGTGCGAGTGGTGTATTCAAACTCAAAGTCAAAGATGTTTGTCATATTTGTTTGATTTATCATAAACAAAACCTGTATTAGGCTGGCTATTATCAATTATATATAAACACATAAAATAAATGTTTTCAATTAAGATAACTTCTATAATGTTTGGACATTGTTGACAGCTAAAACAAATTTAATTCAGTGAAATTCTTACAGTTTATTAGTTGTGTCTAAGTGTTACAATTTTGAAATTCAGTTTATTTATTTATCTTTTTTTTATATTTAATTTCAAAACCATTTTTAAATAATTGTCATCTTTATATCACAGACTTAAACATTTAATTAAACAACGTATAAATAATTTATCGCATGATTTTATTTTAGATTCATATCACATTTCTCCGGTATGTGGAAATTTCCGGATATTCTATGTCTTTCCGGTGTCGATGCTGTTTTATCATTGCGATACTTTGTGGCCAATTAATATTTTACAGATTAGTCGCACTGCGATATCCTTTTAATGAGAATGCAGTGTTGGGGAGTGTCTTTTACAAAACGAAAAAAGCAGTAAACGATGTCAATGTGTTGTGAGAATGGTATTTTAACATACAGGAACGGATTTCTGCCAGCATGGAACAGAAAACAAGATGTATGTACATGGTCCTCAGATAATTACAGGATTATTTAATACAAAAACATTATGTAACTTTATGTTTTCATTGTAATTATAAATGTAAAGTGATACATGAAATTTTATTGATATTCAAATGTAAATACAATTGTAATAACTTTACCACTAAATAATCAACACTGAAAAGTAAATTATATGACCATGTAAATTCATAAAAAATAATAGAGAGCTTAACACTAATCCACACATGAACAAATGATTATATAAATATAAGGTTAACCATTCCATATCTAACAATCATCATTTACTCATGGGTTGATTTGAAGTCAAAAATGAGAAGAGGACTAACAGGTACATACTGTAGAATTGTTATGTTACATAAAAGAAAACTTATAACTGGCAAAATTTACACACACAGTTACTACTACTAGTATTAAATAGATGACATAAAATTGATTACAAACTTCTTTTTTTTCAGGATTACTGGTAAAATGTTTTATGCTGACAGCTGTGGCAGTGACAAAATCACTACAGAAAAATAATAAAAAGCTTGATTGAAATGAACTATTTCCATGTCATCAGGTGTTTGCCTTCACTGATATTGACTTAACAGTTAACACATATCATATACATGAACTAGCTGTGTCTTGCATGTGAATAAAATAACATAATTTTAAATGTTAGTTTTTTAACATAGATGGACCAGCTTGAACAATAACTCGGGTCTCATGAAGACATATGACAGCTTAAATAAAAATTTGACTTTCAATGTCAAACACACAATTAAAACATTGGCTAGCTGGCCATCAACTATTGGTCAACTATCACTCAACTGTTGACCCTCAATTGTTGGCCAACTATTCCTCAACTCCTGGCTGTCAACTATTGGCCACCTGTTGCTCAACTACCTGCCCTCAACCATTGTATAACCAAATAGTATCATGCTGCTCAACTAATTTGCATAAAGTTGAGCAAATTCATAGTTGAGGGATAACTCATTTGCATGGTAAAAACCCATGTAGCGGACAACTGTCCCTCAACAGTTTATTCAACTGGCTGCCAGTTGAGCAGTTCAGTTAGCCATCCTATCATTTTTTCTGTATGGGATTATATTGAATTTTAACCACACAGCCAAATCATAAATATATAATAATATATAATAATATAAAATAATATATAATAAACTAATTAAATTAGGAAAAATTTCCAAAATTATGTTTAAGTTTAAATGTCAATTGATTCAGAGATTTTTTCAAATTAGGGACCATCTATTTTAATTTAATTTAAATAGAATAATTAACATAAAGAGATTTCAGCATACATAACACATGAACAAAGATATTTTGTAATTTAAATTTATTTTAAACCTAGGACCAACAACCAACTGAGAACAAAAAAGAATCTAAAGTATGCTTCAGTTATTCTTCTGGAACTTGATTTCAACATTTCCAGCTTTTATATGCCTAAATATACTCCTGGAGACTATGATACAACATAAAGCATGGCACTACGCAAAGAGGAAACACTGCAATCTTTGCACTTGTTTTTTGTTTCAACTCAGGACACTGTTTTTTTATATTCTGTCTTCCAAAGCAGTAGACAATTCTGCATTACTACAAACTGTGCAGAAATGTGCACTGTCCTAATTCAATGGAAAAATGAGTCAACAACAGAAAATGATATCTAGACATAGCTGATGGGGAAAAAGGGAATTAATTTTTTTCACTGTGAGTTGTGGTATATTTTTACTGCCATTTACACTGCTGTGGAAAATTTTTAATATACAACAGAAAGTGGGAAATACCTGGCTAAAAATAAAACGTGATAAAATTAACAATTGACACCTGACATGGCGGCATCAGAAGACAAATCAAATTATCTGCACAAAAACCACCACTGGCACAAAAAACACCATAATTTCAAATAGATTTTACAAAGTAAAGAGGATGTTAAAATTCAGTTGTATTGTTTGTTTAGGTAATGTTTAACTTTCAGCAATTTTTCAGCTATAACATGGCATCCAGTTTTTATTGGGGTGTACCCTGAGAGAATCCCTGATCTTCCGTATGAAAACTGGCAATCCAAAATTCAGTGGTATCTGCATGTTAAAACTATTTAATTGTTGGAAATCAAAGTCTCATGTATACTACTTATTACATTGAGTGGATAATATTAGGTGGAATTATGGAAATATATCATGCTAGTGAGTGGCATGTGCCAAAGATACAGCTTTTGAGGCTTGTTAGCTCACCTGACCCAAAGGGTCAATGTGAGCTATTCTGATCACTCAGCCTCCGTCGTGGTTGTTGTTGTCAGCTGTGAAATTTAACTTTTCAATCTTCTTCTCCAAAACTACTTGGCCAATGGAACCAAACTTGGCAGGAATGTTTATTGGTTGGTTCTTCTCAAAGTTTGAGTTTTTGGTGCTGTATGAAACATCAAAAAGTTGAGCTAAAAATAGTAAGGAAACCAACGATTTTATGAGCGACAAGTTCAAAAGTATATATAAATACATGTAGCAGTGTTTTAAGTTGTGACCTGGCCAGTTTTTTAAATTCTAGCATTGACATGTTCTGTACCAGATGCTTTATTGATATTTAGATTCTATAACGTCCTTGACCTCAGATTCATAATACAACATTCGAGTCGTATATTTCAGTTTGAGTAACAAAATAATTATTAAACTTGTTTGCTTTCGAAGTCTCATTAGTTATATTATTGCCATCTTTTATTAATGACGGTACTTCGCATTGCCGTTTTTTCATGCCTGAAATTTGGTTGCATATATGCCACCATGATTGATTTCACAGGTTTCTCTGTTTTAATTTATTAACAAGTTGATCTCAATAGCTAAGCTGGGCTTTTCATATTTGTGATGTCACCATATTACGTGTTTGTTGAAAGTTTGCCCAAATAGACTCTTTATTTTAAAAATAAATCTCATGAATAGCTTTTTTGGCCGCACCTAAGATGACATACGTAAAGTAAAAATCTATCTTATTAATGGAAATATACGTTGCCAGTCAATTTCTGGTAAATGTGGTTTATAATAGTCATGAAGCCACATCTAACTGAATTAAGAGTTGGTTTGGGAGAGTTAAATTTACCAATCACAGGACAATGATATCTTATCTGATCCAACAAAGGAGGTCCTATGCCAGTATAAAATGTATAAGGTACAAAATCGATACAACTGGCAACATTAATTAAGTCTATAACCAACGATGAATTTTTAGTAAAACTTATTGGATCATTTAACATTTGCTCTAGGTTATAAGACGTACAAATACGTCCTTTTTTAGTTCACATTTTCTTGGTTGTCATTAAAATTGTTATATATGGAAGAGAGCAAATGTTAGGCCCGTCTTTAAAAATAGAAAAATAGTGAAGTTAAAAACTATCGTCCAAATTCATTGCTAAGTATTATTTTAAAAGGGTTTATAAAAGACAGATTTATTGGTGAGAACACATGTCTTCTCTATGATCTAATACATATGGTTTATTAATACTTATCGATTTTGAAAAAGCCTTTTACTCTATAGAATGGAAATTTTTTTATCAAAGCTCTTGAAAGTTTTGACATTGGACCTTTAATATGTGAATGGTTAAAATTTCTTTACACCAAGGATTCTAGCTGTGTCATAAACAATGGACACCTTTCTGATTTTTTTATCTTAAATGTGGTTGTAGGCAAGAAGATCCGTTATATCCTTATTTATTTTGTATAGGAGTTGAATAACTGTCTATGCAGTTAAAAACTAACAAAAATATCAAAGGTGTTTTTCAAGATAAAGCTGAATCTTTGGTTAGTCAATACACTGACGATACTTTTTTGATGTTAGATGGGACTGAAAAGTCCCTTAAAGAATCACTGATTTGTTTAAATGATTGGGTAACATATCAGGTTTAAAGACGAATACTAAAAAAAACGAGCAGTTCGGATTGGAGGCAAGAAGTATTCAGACCTTATTCTCTGCCCAAATCAAAAACTTAATTGGTCACACTCAAATTTAAATTTAGGTTATTAGGCATTGATTTTTCATTAGATTTTGAAAGTATGATTGCAATTAACTTTTCGCAAAAAATAAAAGAATTAACTGGAGTACTCAAAAGTTGGCAACATAGAAAATTAACATTGTTGGGAAAGATTTTCCAAAACTGATTCATTTACTTGCTGCACTTTCAAATATTCCAGAAAAAAGTTTAATGAACTTAATTCTAAATGTTTTTCTTTTATTTGGGATGGAAAAATAGACAAGATTAAACAAAACACATCAAGCTGGGTTCGAAGATTTTTTAACAACTTAGAAGGGAGCTTGCAAAAATTACTCTGCATTACTTTAAAACCTTGTGGTTGCGAGAGATCTCTTTATTTTCAACTAGAGGCTCCCAGGAGCCTGTAATCGTTCACTTGGAATCCAAATGACTTCAACTATATTTTATAATATTAAAATTTCTGAAATTAACAGTTTCAGCCTAGTTGTTATAGCTTTTAAGTTACTGTGCAAAAACTAAATATTTCCTCAAAAATTTTTGTTAAATACAGTAACTCCTATAAGGTGCCATCTGACAATTTCTGAAAATTAAATGGTTTTTAGGCATTGTCCTTTTGGGTACTTTAGAAATTTACAGTTTTACTCTACTAATAGGTGTGTTATAGACTAATTTATAATTCAAAAACTTCATGTGTCCAAATTCATAATGAAAGGGCAATAATTCCTATAAAGAGTTGTCTTGCAATTTTGGACTAAGCAATCATTTGTAGGGCTTCAATTGCTGATCATTTGTGCAATGAACAGTTTTAATCTAGCTGATATAGTTTTCAAGTTACAGGACAAAAATGGAAAATTTCATAACAAAATTGTCATTTAAGGGCGATAACCCCTATAAGGAGTCATCTGACAATTTCAGACCAATTAAGTGAATTGTAGGGCTGGCTTTTATTGCTGATCATTTTTGCAATTTATTATTTAACTCTAGCTGTTATGGTTTTTAAGTTATAGGACAAAAACGGAAAATTACATACCAAAAAAATTGCAATTTAGGGGCAATAACTCCTATAAGAAGTCATCTGAAAACTTCAGACTTTAAAGTATTTTGAAGGGCTTGTATTGCTGATCATTTTTGCTATTAACAGTTTTACTCTAGCTGTTACAGTTTTTAAGTTACAGGACAAAAATAGAAAATTTCATAAAAAATTGCCATTTAAAGGCAATAACTCCTATAAGGAGTCATCTGACAATTTCAGACCAATCAAGTGAATTGTAGGGCTTTTATTGCTGATCATTTTTGCCATTTACAGTTTCACTCTACCTCGTATAGTTTTCAGGTTATATTGTAAATACCAAAATTTTGTCAATACACAAGAAGCCAATACACAACTTCACACTAATAGCAACTATTGTAGACCTTAATGTGCTGATCAATAACTTTTTAGATAATGATCAAAAACCTGTGTTGACCCCCATGTTCTATTTTTAGTAACAGCGGCCATATTTGACTGTTGATCAACACCCTGGGTACAAACTTGAAACAAGGAACCCTAAGGATGATTGTGGCCAAGTTTGAAAAAAATTGTCCCTGTGGTTTCAGAAGAGAAGATTTTTTAAAAAGTTTACAACGGACGACGGACGCCAAGTGATAGCAAAAGCTGATAGCAGGTGAGCTAAAAAGAAAACCTTAAGGAGGTGTCTAATGCTATCCAAAAACCCTTTTTGGAAAGATGTGTTTGCTTGTCTGCATTATGTCAAACCATATCCCAAAAATGTATTAGAAGATATACTGTCTTATGATATATTAAATTTTTGTAATATTTCTGAATTTTCTTATTATTCTACCTGGAAATCAAAAGGTTTGCAGGTTATTTTAGACATTATTCTAGAAATGGTGAATTTCTTACATTTCCTCAAGTAAGGAATAAACTTAATTTAGAAAACTTTCTTAAATTTATAGTATTGTTGCTAACGTCCAAAGGATACAAAAGCTTTTTTAAAAGAAAACTGTCTAATATTTGACTCAAATGTTACTACACTTAACAATATTGACAAACTTATTCAAAGACTCTTGTCTTGTAAGAAGCAAAAATTTGTTTATATTGATATTAGAGTTGTTCAACTGCCTTCTCACAAATTTTCAATGGGAAGAGCATCTCGAATAATAAACAAATGATTGGTCAGTGTTTTTCAATATTGCAAAATAAGCATGCAAGGATCCTTACTCATACAATTTTCAA
Organism: Limnoperna fortunei; assembly: GCA_944474755.1. Taxonomy (NCBI): domain Eukaryota; kingdom Metazoa; phylum Mollusca; class Bivalvia; order Mytilida; family Modiolidae; genus Limnoperna; species Limnoperna fortunei. Next base: position 48,992,375 of record OX104125.1, read on the forward strand.
TACAAGTTTTTACATTGAATTATTCCCATGTTTTTTGTACAAGATAAAATTTAAAGAAACAAAGATGTGTACTTTTTGCATTAATAGTGTAGAAAGTTTTTATGACTGTAATATTACAAAAGAATTTAGGAATTTGTTTCAAATACTCTTAGGGGAACTATTTGTTTACACTGAATTTATTAAGAATATATTTTTGCGCTTTACAAAAGAACCCCTTTTAGTAAACGTCCTTGTTATTTTAGCATAATTATAAACTGAATGAAACCAAACCTAGTATTAATGAATTTCAGTGCAAAATTAGATATTATAAATGTTGTCAACAACAAAAAGCTTAAAACCAGTGTAACATTTTACTTTTTGATAAGTTTTGGGCCCCTATCCTTATCTTTATTTGATTTTTATTTTGTATCACTTTAAAACTTCAAATTTATGTTATGCTATTTATCCTATATATATATTTAATTATTTTATATATAAAAAATCAGCTTTTTATACATAAAGCTAGAGGCTCCCAAAAGCCTGTACCGCTCACCTAACCCTGAAACCAAATAACCCTTTTTTATCCAGCTTTTCTTTCCTATAAGGAATTGCCCAACACTTCTGCCAAAAGTCATTAATTTTGACCTTTTAAGGGAAATAACTCCTATAAAGAGAAGCTTTTAATGCTTAGAGAAAGAAGGGAGGTTCACTTCAAATTTGCTGTACCTGTTATACTTTTTTAACTATCAGCCGAAAACTCTCTTGACCCCCCCGCCCCCCTTTCCTATTTAAAGCCAACATAGCTATGTAGGTAGTCAGCTGTTATGATTTGCACAATTTTGGTAGAGGACATCCTAAAGATGATGTGCGCATTGTTTCAAAGCAGTCCTTTCATCGGTTAAAGAGGAGAAGACTTTTTACAATCAATTAAAAATGATATAAAAAATTATCAAGGCGAATAATTCCTAAACGGTTCATCAGACAATCTTGACCCTAAGTCCTTTTTGTAGCCCTTAGGAGCCGAACAATTAAGAAATGCTAACTTTTTCTCTAGTTCTAATAATTTTTAAGATTTTGAGGCAAAAATGTCAAAAATAATCAATTTCAACAATAAAGGGCGATAACTCCTATAAGGAGTCATTATACAACTTCGACCCAATGGAGTGTTTCGTAGAGCTTTTGATGCTGATGAAGGCATGTTTCTTCGGTTTTCCTGTATCTTATACTTTTTGAACTATAAGCCAAAAACTGTATTTTGAACCCCCCTCCGTTCTATTTTTAGCCATGGCGGCCATGTTGGTTAATCTGTGGCCATGGTTGATGCAAACTTGGTTAAGGACATTTGGCGGATGAACACAAGTTTCAAAGCAGTACTTTCAGCTGTTTCATAGAAGATCGAAAAAAAAGCAATTAAAACATTAAAAAAAACAGTTTAAGGGTAATAACTCTTAAATAGTTAATCAGAAAATCTTGACCCTAAAGCCATTTTTATAGCTCTCATAGAGCATAGCAATTAAGCAATGCTAATCTTTTCTCTAGTTCTAATTATTTTCAGGATTTTGAGGCAAAAATGGCAAAAATCATCAATTTCGACAATTAAAGGGCAATAACTCCTACAAGGAGTCATCATAAAACTTTGACCCGATGGAGTGTTTGGTAGAGCTTTCGATGATGATGAAGGCATGTCGCTTTGGTTTTCCTGTATCTGTTATACTTTTTGAACTATAAGCCAAAAACTGTATTTTGACCCAACCCCCCATTCTATTTTTACCCATGGTGGCCATGTTGGTTAATCTTCAGCCATGGTTTGTGCATACTTGGTTGAGGACATTTGACAGATGATGTGTACAAAGATTCAAAGCAGCACTTTCAGTGGTTTCAGAGGAGAAGATTTAATAAAATCATTAAAACTGATTACGTTTTGAACTATAAGCCAAATATTGTATTTTGACCCCCGGGTTCTATTTTTAGCCATGGCTGCCATGTTGGCTGATCTGAGGCCATGATTTGTGCAAACTTGATAGAGGATATTTTACTGATGATGTGTGCAAAGTTTCAAAGCAATCCTTCCAGTGGTTTTGGAGGAGAAGATTTTTAAGAAAAGTTAATAACGACAACGACCGACGATGAGGACTGACCCCAAGTGATGGCAGTAGCTTACATGACCCTTCGGTCACCTAATGTGTTGATCAATATATATAAGTTTCGTTTCTTTAAAGACACTCTGTTAGTTTTGTTGATTTGTGTGTTGTTTTCTCAATTACGTTATAAAACATTGTTTTCAATTACGTTAAAAAACAATCTGCATTGTTGAATTAGTTCTTTCGAATTGTAAGTTGATAAGTGTTTTTGAGAAATGTTTTTTTCATGACTTCATAATAAAGTTTATAAAGATGATTACAATACTTATCAATTATTGTAGATTTTATTGTATGGATATATAGCAAAAATACTTGATACATCGCATGCTACAAATACAATCGATGCCGAAGTTTGAAACCAATATACATGAAATAAATACCCTTGCATTTTTAAACATAACATAATGAAAATGACTTCACACCCTAAACTCGGTTGACTCAAACTATGGATAACTCGATGTATTTTTTAAGGTCCCACAAACTTCGACTTATCGAGGTTTGACTGTATAATTAAGTCAGCTCTTAAAAAAGTATTATTTTAAATTGCAAGGAATGCTGTATTTATAAACATGTCCACAATTTTCTAATTGATAATCTCAAAACTTGTTCGGTAGGGCCTTGGACGATGGCAAAGAAATACGTTCTGTGACATTTCCAAGGCCTTGAAGACGATCGAGTTCTATTATTTAAACTAAAACAATATGTATAACGGGACGCCTTCTGAGTTGGTTTAACAGTTTTCTGTCTGAAAACTCCAACCTGTCTTAACGGCTGTTTCTCTGACTGGAAACTGGTAAGTGCCTGTGTTACACAAAGATCAATACTCGGTCCTCTTCTTTTTTTATTATTATTTATAAGCCCGATGAATATTTTGAATAGTGATAAGGCAGGGCTTCACAGTGGCTCGTGATTTTTAATCCTAAGAAAACCAAAACCATGCTTGTATCAAGTAACAATACTCACTCAGCCATAAACACTTGGGCATCTACTTCTATGATTGCTCATGGCATGATCATATCGATTACTTTGCTTAAAAGGCATTTTTAAGAGTCAATATCTTATAAGTACTTTAGTTGTAGATCAATTTGCTTTACAAAAAATGTATTTTTCATATATATATCAGACCAATTTTAGAATATAGCGACATTGTTTCGGAAAATGAGATTTAAACATTAGTTAATAAAAGTGAAAGCGTTCAGATAGAAGCGATGTGAATCATAACAGGTGGCACAAAATTAACATCGCTCCACAAATTATATGAGGAAACGGGATGGGAAAAACTTTCTGATCATAGAAAGAAACACAAACTTGTTAAGATGTACAAAATGGTGAATGGGAATACAACTGTGTATTCGAGTAATTTTTTACCAAATATCAGGTCAACTTTCATCGGCATTTCACACGCCAGTCTAACAATATTACTGATATTGATACTAGGACGTCTTTATATTCAAATTATTTTCTGTAGTCAACTATTCCCTATTTTTGAAATACTGAGTTACTTCCAATTTTTAAGAGTTGTCTTTCATAACAGCAGGTATCTGGTATTATTCAGATGTGGGAAAATCACATTTTTATTTTTTCTAAATAATTTCTGTGGACAGAATGTTCCAGTAAAACTGCAGAATCATTATAAATTTTGCCAGATGCTTTGCTATATGAAAATATTTTAATTTCGTTTAAATACTCAATACATGAGCAAAGTTTGGTTATTTCGTATAACCTAATTTGTTTTTCAGCACGTGTCTGATTGTGACGTCATAATAAGATGTATTGATGACGTTGATTATACATCAATTCTCCCGCAAACAAGTGACGACACTAAAATTGGGAATTGCAAATATTATTTGATTACTTGTCAAATATTGTTCGTGTTACTTCATTTTTACTATAGAATTTAAAATATAAGGTTTGTTTTCAATTGTTGGTTAGATTATTGGATATAAACGACTTTGGATTGATTTAATCAATCCAAAGTCGTTTATATCCAATAATCTAACCAACAATTGAAAAACAATCCTTAAATTAAAAAAAATATTGCAGAAAAACTACTTTTTACACACAGTAGGTATCATTAAGTACCTGCTGTAAAGAACAGATAACTGTGAATGGGAGATAAATCTTGTTTACCGCAAGTAGGGAATTAAATTGTGGAATAACCTGCTGATAGGAATCCGGAATTCTAGATTGCTAATCATATTCACGAGGTTTATTCAACCAAATGCCTACTGGATTAAAAAAAACATCTAATTAATGCATGGGATTAAGAGGCCTTCTAAGATGTGTTTAAATTAGTGTCACCTGTTTTTTTATACAATCATGTAGTTGTAGCAGACAATTGTAAGGTCGTAAACAAAGTCAAACTAAAGAAAATACTTTTATCATGAATTTTATTAAATTAAATTAAATCAATTACATCACTTTCATGATATAGCACTATACATCTTATAATGTAATAATAATAAGAATGAAGTAACCAAAAAAACAGAGCACTAAACTAAACAGAGTCATTTTGTCACTTATTCGAGATGGTGAAGCTCTGATGCTGAGTCGGGGTAGAGGTGGAGTCTGCGCCTGGCTCTGTCTCTGTAAACTTTGATGACTTGAATATCGGCAGCTGCTCAACTACTACTTTACTGGTGTCGTCCCATTTGTGTCACGTATTTTGTAAGTTCTTCTGCATAAATATTCGGTATCAGTTGGACTTCTTCTAATCAGTGTTTGGCAACGGCATTCATTATCTGCTAAGCAACTACTTTTGTGTGGTTTGCAATATTCAAAGGTTTGACATGTTAACACTAAAAATTGGTAATGGTACAAGCTCATCATCTCAATCTCTTTTAAAGCTTCTTTAAAGCTTAATAAATTGGTTTGGGACATTATGAAGACAAGTTTATTTTCTTGACAAAAAAGTTACATTTTTATAACTTTTTAGTCAAGTTTCAAATTGAATTTTAATTAATTTGAAACCATCCATTTTTTTTAATTTTATATTGACATTTTTCTTGTCAATTCAGTTTCTCAATGTCTTCTATACTTTATTATAATTTTCCAGGTAAACACAGGTAAACTAATTATGGCATTCCCCTTGATAGGCCCCTTAATGCCCCTACCCTAATGAGGTGTTATTTTTATCCAGTTGGCGTTCGGTGGAGGAACACACCATTCAAAAGACCTTTTGGATCTCACACTGAAAAAGTCCATTATTTTGCAATGCAGGTAGTAGGATGGGTCAAATCTTGCATGCCAGAATTAGCATGAATAGCAGCTGTCTGAATGAGAATCTATTCAAACGCAGTCTGGTTGACGGTCCAAATTGTACATGCGGACAAATAGAGTCAAACAGCTATTTTCTACTTTATTGTCATAAATATTGAGCTCTTCATTGAAGGACTTTGAATTTTCAAGTACAATTCCACTTAAACTTACTTTTATATGGGTTTGATGATCTAACATTGGAACATAATACTTAGGGTTTTTTTTACATGAGAAACAAGAAATATTGCCCGTAAGATGTGAAATGGATATCATCCACTTTGAAGAAACAGAAAAAGGTGATCTTCTACAAAACACCTATTTTGAAGGACCACATCTAGATAAAAAACTCTTTCGATAAAGATTTCTTTAACAATATTATGATAGAATACTGTGAAATCAGTTTAACACAACAAGACAGAAAAATGGGAGATAACTGGTACAATGAACCAATAAGAATGGAAGAACTAGAGGGAGCAATTTTTAAATTAAACAAAAGAATCATCTCCAGGACCAGATTGTTTCTATCCTGAACTCTTTATCAATGCAAGCAAAAATCTTTTAAACACCTGTCTTCAAATATTAAATGAATCTTGGGAAAAGGGAACCCTCCCGTGTCAATGAAAACAAGCAGATGTCAAGTTAATTAAAATATCAAACAAATCAAACTATAACTCTCCATCATCCTACAGACAAATAAGCTTGACCAGTGTTGCTGGTCAAATTATGGAAAGAATTGTCACAAGAAGATTAGAGGGTTGTAGTGAAATTTGCAGATGATGGAACAATATGGCTCTCTGGGAACAATCCATCAGAAATGGAAAGTAAAATACAAACTGACCTACAATCAATTTACTTTTGGACAAAAAAGTGGAGATTAATCTTGAGCATAGATAAAACAGAATAATGTATCTTCTCAGACAAAGACATAAAAATAACTTTAAATGGAATGAACCTTAACTACAACAGAAATAAAAAAAATCGTAGAATGTGACCATGGCATGGGACACAGATGTCCCTGCTAAATGAAGTTCTAAACAGGAAGTAGTTGTCCGATAGGTCTGACAGTCGCTTAGGACATAAAACTTGTGATACTGAACAACCCTGCCAAATTTCAAATCAATCTAATTAAAATTATATCTTTCACTTGCTCCCCCCCTTTTTGCTATGGTCGCTGCGTGTAGATCTAACAACATCCCATTACAGGTCACATCAGGGGTCATATGCATAGATTTTTCGTTAGCCAATCAAAATCGAGCTTGGCCAATCTTAGGGTATACATTCGGAACATCGGCAAATCGGGATTTTCCATTCGACGCCAAAGTGTACCAAATGTATTACAATACGTCAACAAGATTGTTACCGGAGATGTAAACAAACCAAATCGAAGCAAATTTTCTTACAAATATGGAATCTACTGAATAAACAACGTTGCAACAGGTACATACGATTAAAATCACAATGTGGTTTTTATTTGTGGAGTTTCATTCGTGCAAATCGAAGCTACACCAGCCCATTTCACCAGCCGTACCAGGACCAGGTGGAACGTGAAATCGAACGGCAGCATTTTTACACACTGGAATCGGGCTGAAATGCTTTGTATTATTAAAAATGAAGGAAGATGTCCCCAGTTACAAAACTAATTGACAGCCTCCAATTTAAATTTAAACTGTCACCAACGAAGATATTGATGGAAAAAACTAAAAAGGCTTTTGGATCATGCGGTTTATATCGGCCTGCATTATAGTTTAAACTTGGATAAATACGGGGTAGTACTTAAATACGCCTGCATACGCCTGCCGTAATAGAAGTACGCCTGCAGTAATAAAGTATACGCCTGCCATCATATTTATGCATTATATTATTTTTTATGGTGTACTATGATGTAAAAATAGTTTTAGAATGAATTATATGTATTTTTTGTAGTTTTCAATAAAGGTTTTGAGGAATAACAGGCCATTCATTGTAACGGTGAATTGTTGACAACATTGGTATAACTTGCGCAGGCGGGGTCTATTCGGAAAATAGGTTTGGTTAAAAACCAACATATATGATAGACCTTAAAGTAGAAGACGACAATTTCCATGAATATGTTTTCAAACCCAACAGCGAGGACGTGGTTCTGCTTTTTTATAAATGTATCAATTGAACCATAAATAAGACAATAATAAGAGTTAGAATAACTGTATTGTAGGTTTAACTGAGTCAATGTAAACTAATAACATATTCAAAGAAATATCATAAATAAAGTGGACAATCTTTAGAGAATGAATGTAAGAATTGAACTGAATTTTGTATAAAATCGTATCTTTTTTGTAGAGGTCCTAATTATTCTAATTACATCAAGTTCCTTTGAAGTTAAAATCATCTCACTTGTGAACACAAATCATAACCTGTCATTTTAATTGGATTAATTGGATTAGCGGTAATTTAACAATTGTTAATTATGGTGAGTAAAAATCAAGCATGACTTGATGATTGGATTATGTTTCTTACACATTAATGTAAATCAGTCAACTTGGATTTAGCATTGGGTTAAGTTTAATTATATATATTCTGTAGATTTATTGTTACAAAAGTAAAATTTCATATTATTGATGTACTTGCGCATTTAATACATTTTCTATCGCATTTCATGCACGTGATTTTATGCATATATAAGAATTCGTAACTCTTGTAAACCATCAGTCGGAAGACTTTATAACTTTTTAATTCCAATAAAAGTAAATTATTTTATACAATAAATTAATTAATAAATAAATCGTCAAAATGTATAAACTTATAAATTTGATATAAGATATTTTGTTCAGTGCGCGTCCATGCGGACATGACTTAACATTAGGTGTTCGCTGAAAAAGGCTAATAAATAAATAAAACACTTTTTGTTAGGTTCAAACTGATTTGTTTTACTATTTAAAGTTATTTCTTGGTGAAATATAAGTCACAAATAGTGGCAGGCGTACACTTTTTTACTGCAGGCGTACTTCTATACGGCAGGCGTATGCAGGCGTATTTAAGTAGTACCGTAAATACGTATTATTTTAACCAGGAACAGTAAATTTCACGCAGACATGAAGATTTCTTTAAAAATACGAAGGAAGTGGAAAGGACTTAGTGACAAGAAAACCAAGATGGTCATTAAAATGCTACTTTGTGTAATGTTACACCATCATAAACTAAAGGAACCCATTTATTGACTTAGAGATCACTCTAGACATTATTCATTTTTAATTGTTTATTTACAATTATGACAATAAACATAACACCTTACCTAAACTTTGTGTTCATATTTGAAATTGCTTCAGCATGTTCAGTTACTGAAATTTCTTCCACTGAACCATGTAGCTTACACACTTCCTATAGTAAAACTTTCAGCATATCCTTTTTAATTTTCCCATTTGAAAAAATTTGTGTTCCAGATGTGATTTTATTTCAAAATCATGGTAGGGTATGTTTTCCAATTTGAATTTTTGTTTTTCTACTTTCATCAAATTCATGACCTTCAGTTTTTATTAGGAACCAAAGTACCCAACAGAAAACCTCAAACCTTCTGCTGACTTGTGAATTAAGGTAGTCGTCAACCACGTAATCAATTGTAGATTCAAGAGTCAACCCCTGTTTGACTTTGCTAAAAGAAGGAAACATTTAATTATAATTTGATTGAGTCAAGTTTTATATTTCTTGTTACAAATGTACACAAAATGAATTATAGGCCAAAAAGACCAACCCAGAATGACTACCTTAAAAAGCAGGCACAGGTGGAAGGATTCTTAATTCTCCTTTAACAGTGTTTAAGGTAAACTAAAGTTGTAATATTCATGTACAACATGTACATTACTAAAAATGTGCAATATGTCAAATGAATGTTAAATATATGCCTATACTAGTTAAGTTTCCACAATAGTAGTCAAATGCCCCAGACTCTGGCTTCAGTGCATCCAGTATTAGTCTACATTATTTGCATTTTATCATGTACACCTGTTGGGGACATACTTTTGGCTCGTTTTTTCATCCACCCAACCTCAGGTTTACCTTTGCACAGCTGAAGCATTGTTTAGGAAGATGATGTCACATCTTTATGATACTTAGCACACAGTTACAACATAATGATATCTCTTCACGGGCAAATTTTTAGTGTTTTGCCAAATATTTTCTAGCTAGAGTGAACTTAGAGAAGAAAAATGAGTGTGTTAACCAATATGTGTTAATCCAGACTTAAATGTCATCGATACACATTTTCTCATTTTCAAATTGTATTCGTGTGTATGTACTAGTAATCAGAGCCGGACTTTAATTAATAAATAAATCGTCAAAATGTATAAACTTATAAATTTGATATAAGATATTTTGTTCAGTGCGCGTCCATGCGGACATGACTTAACATTAGGTGTTCGCTGAAAAAGGCTAATAAATAAATAAAACACTTTTTGTTAGGTTCAAACTGATTTGTTTTACTATTTAAAGTTATTTCTTGGTGAAATATAAGTCACTTAGAGAAGAAAAATGAGTGTGTTAACCAATATGTGTTAATCCAGACTTAAATGTCATCGATACACATTTTCTCATTTTCAAATTGTATTCGTGTGTATGTACTAGTAATCAGAGCCGGACTTGACAGAAACATTACTTTCAATTGGTAAAGTACAATGTAGTATACACAAGTGCAATTCTTCCTACTGGTCTGGAGTATCTTTGATATGTGCATTTCTTATCTTTAGGGGTCTTGGTCTTCTCTTGATTACAGAGCCCTTTATTGTGGCTGGGTGTTTAACATAGTCATTTTACTTTTGATCAAGTGCCTGTCACTACTGAGGTTCTGGGTTTGAGTTTCACTGTGGGAGGGTGTGCTCAACTCCAATCTTAACTGACAAGGATTTCTAGTTTTCTTGTTTTTATACCAATTATTGTCATGGTTACTTAGGAACTGACCTAATCCAATAACTTTAATGTAGTACTTATCATAAGCTTCCACTAGACAAAATTTGATTTACCTAGGACTTAAGCTTACACAGATATAAAATATATAGTGTTTATGTAGTCGCCAGATTCCTATGTTTTGACTCCCACAGGCAAGACAATAAAAACTGGAAAACGATATAATTGAAAATTTGTTGAAACTGACGTTAAATCCCAGTTGGTTACATGACTGTTAACACTGGGGTTGCAGGTTCGAGTCTTATTATGGGTGTGCTCAAATCTAATCACAATTTACAAAAGGTCATGGTTTTCATCATGGTACTTAAGATTGCTCCACCAATTAAACTGGATGTGACTATATAACTGACAAATTGCTGAAAGTGGCATTAAATTCCATTCAAATACACAAACTAATTTCTACAAGAAAATTTGGTATGGTAGTTGATAATCATAAAGGTACATACAATTAAATGTATTTGATCATCAAGTAATACTGAAGATTTGTTTTCTTCATCTTTATAGCCAGACTAGTTGTACTCTTGTTTATCATCATCAGACTCCATACCGACATTAGAATCAGATAAAACATATGTTGCATTATTTGCAACTGCATTTAGCAGGCATTCCACTTTTATGTTATTCCAAGGTCTTTAGTTCAGATGTACATTGCATTTATAAAATTGTTTGTCAAAAAACTATCATACAACAGTTTTTGTTTTCAAAATATTTTTTAATTTCAAAGTCAGTTGATGCAGATGATAATTTTAATATAAAATAAAAGCAACTGAAGAATTCCAATTTCGTCCTGTCCATTGTACATGTATAAAACATGTATATCCCTTTGAAGTGAAATAGATGATAGATTTTGAAAAAATAGCATTCTTTAAGGTACTGTTATCCATCTACAGTGTATAAGTCATGACACTGATATCTTAATATACTGTTAATTTTTTTTCTTTCATCTGTTTTAACTCTTTTGTGAGTATTTGTGTGTAGTACATGTATCACTTTGGACCAGAACAGAAAAGCCAGTGATGATCATCTTCTTCCCTGTTTAAACAATTGAAAACATGAGAAAATAAGAGCAGTCGCTTGGAAGAAAATAAGAACTTAAATTTTCTATAAAATTCGGTAAAGAAGAAATTCTTTATGTGTATCAAGTTTATTCCCTATTATTCAGTCAACTGCATACCTTTCCAGGAAATGGTTCAATAATTTTAATTCAAAGTTACAAATTGATTAGCAACTTTAATCATACATGTAGCCAATGAACCAAGTTTACAAGCTATCCTTATGCTGTTATAAATCAAGGTACATGTATTTATCTAAACAATGGTCACATCATAAATGTAAACCATATTTAGTATTGTGAATAAATTTTAAATGCAAATTTTTTTAAACTGCATGTCACTGCACTCTTTTCAATTCTTGATTATTAATATTGCATTTTAATTACTAGTACTTTCATACAGAATATAAGAATGCATCTATGTGGTGAGGTTACTTATAAATAACAATCCACTTTATGAAGATCTATACAAGTTGAAACTTTTATTTACAAGATACATTGTACTAGTTAGTAGTAGATTAAAAAAAACAAGATGTAAACATTCCACTTACCAAGTTGGCATCATGTGTGAAACTCATCTAATTTGAACAGAAACTTGGAACTTTTGAAAATTGCTTCTCCATACAGGGTCACCAGCTAGACTCGGTGCTGCACAAATGATATCTATAAATCTGTCTTTGATATTGTGATATTTTCAGAAATCTGAAATGAATTTGTTGATAATGTTAATTTATACATGTATTAAGTGACTTGAATAACTATATAACTATTTTATTTGTAGCATTGATTTTCACACACCTTTTTTGGACAAATAATTTTTAGAACAAAAAATCCACAACTTTGTTTTACAAATGAGATGGTGTTTCATTAGTGGTGATCAATGTACCTTAAATTTTTTCTGACACTCACGAGTCATGAATGTCAATCAAAACTGGAGCAATAGGAAATATGATGAATAATTCATGTCTACTAGTAGTTTATTGATAGTTTTTTGTCAAATGTTTAATATTAATTCCCCCTATCAATCTCCTAGCCACGTTAGTTACATGTTTTATATACTAGTACTATTTTACTGATACCATGTTGTATGTTCATCGTATGTAATTCCCCTCCCCCTTTTTTCGTGTTAAAAAACTCGCTCCTTATTGTGAAAAAAGTTCATATTTTCGTATATAATTTACGTACTGACCTTTCTATGCTGCCGTTCAATTTTGAACTTCTGTTTACTTGATTCTCCACAAGCAACATCAACAGCAGACCAACATCTCTCAAATAGCGCGATGACGATTTGTTCATCTTTTTCTTCATTGGAATGTAAATGATACATATTGAAGTGGAAAGAATTTCCCTAACGCTTTAGGAAGAACGGCAACGCAACCATTTCCTTCTCTAAACAATCCAACATCATTCTTTGAGTTCTCGAGTACTAAAATAGTTTGTAAGACTTTTCAGACCGCAAAAATGCATCGGACATCGCCATTTTGACACTAAAGCCTAGTGTGATATACAAACCAGTATTTGATTGGTCGAATCACTCAACTCGAACTAAAATTTGATTGGACGATCAAAATTAAAAATTTTGACCCCTGACGTGACCTGTAATGCGATGTTGTTAGATCTTACAACGCAGCGACCTATAACAAAAAGGGGGGAGCAAGTGAAAGATTTAATTTTAATTAGATTGATTTCAAATTGTTCTCATGTTCGGTTTCTTAGAAAAGCTTAACGAAAATTTTCATACTCGTGTTAACACATTTTAATATCGGCCCCGTCACAAACAGGAAGTAATACAACTTGTGATACTGAACAACCCTGCCAAATTTCAAACTGTTCTTATGTATTGTTTCTGAGAAAAGCTTGACGGAAATTTTCATACTCGTTTTAACACATTTTCATGTCGGCCCAGTTGCAAACAGGAAGTAGTTGTCCGACAGGTCTGAAATTCGCTTAGGACGTACAACTTATGATACTGAACCACCCTGCCAAATTTCAAATTGTTCTCATGTACGGTTTCTGAGAAAAGCTTGACGGAAATTTGTTCGGACGTACGTACGTACGGACAGACGGACGTACGGACATGAGTAAAACTTAATGCCCCCTGACATGTCGTCACGGGGGCATAAAAATACTTGGATTAACACCAGATAATAATCTTAATTTTCATGCACACATCAGCAACATTGAAAGATCTTCAGGCATTCTAAACATGCTAAAAGAAATTAAATACCTAGCTAAAGTACCTACCAAAACTTGAGTTAAATTTACCCAATTCTTATTGGGACCATCAAGAATTATGCATGTAAGATATGGCAAACTGGAAGTGAAAATTATCTTGCTAAACTTGATGCTGTCCAAAGAAAAGGAGTCTTTGTCCAAATATGCCAAGTACAGCAAGCCTTGAAGTCTTGAAAGTATCATCAGGAGTAAACTGAGAAGGGAAGAAATGGCAATAAGGGACATAGCTGTTAAACAACCGTATGACACCTGGATTAGAAAAGAAACACCGGACACAAACACATCACATTTTTAATAAATGTTTGATCAAACTAGCTATGAAAGAACTAACAGATGTAGATTTTAAACTTTCTGAACCATTCTTCACCTTTGCTGATCTATCTACTTCCATCAAAATTACAACTTGAAAATTGGCATCACCTAGGCTCATCTAAAAATGGAAGAATGTGTCCATAGGACACGGATGCCCCCGCTAAAGGAAGTCCCAAACAGGAACTAGTTGTCCAACAGGTCTGAAAGTCGCTTAGGACGTACAACTTGTGATACTTAACCACCCTGCCAAATTTCAAATTGTTCTAATGTACGGTTTCTGAGTAAAGCTTGACGGAAATTTTCATACTCGTGTTGACACATTTTCAAATCGGCCCAGTCGACAACAGGAAGTAGTTGTCCGACAGGTCTGAAAGTCGCTCAGGACGTACAACAAGGGATACTGAACCACCCTGCAAAATTTCAAATTGTTCTTGTGTACGGTTTCTGAGAAAAGTTTGACGGAAATTTTCATACTCATGTTAACACATTTTCATTTCGGCCCAGTCGCAACAGGAAGTAGTTGTCCGACAGGTCTGAAAGTCGCTTAAGATGTACAACTTGTGATACTGAACCACAATGCCAAATTTCAAATTGTTCTCATGTACAGTTTCTGAGAAAAGCTTGATGGAAATTTTCATACTCATGTTAACACATTTTCATATCGGCCCAGTCACAAACAGGAAGTAGTTGTCCGACAGGTCTGAAAGTCGCTTAGGACGTACAACTTGTGATACTTAACCACCCTGCCAAATTTTAAATTGTTCTGATGTACGGTTTCTGAGAAAAGCTTGACGGAAATTTTCATACTCATGTTAACACATTTTCATATCGGCCCAGTCACAAATAGGAAGTAGTTGTCCGACAGGTCTGAAAGTCGCTTAGGACGTAAAACTTGTGATACTGAACCACCCTGCCAAATTTCAAATTGTTCTGATGTACGGTTTCTGAGAAAAGCTTGACGGAAATTCGTACTGACGTACAGACGGACGGATGGACGTACGGACAGACGGACGGACGGACATGAGTAAAACTTAATGCCCCCCGACATGTCGTCGCGGGGGCATAAAAATCAGAACTGATAACAATCGGATATAGGCAAACAACTGATAGAAAGAAAAATACAAGAACTTCCACCAAATTCAAAACAATCCTGGTCCATGTGGAGCAGGAGGGGTTTTGTTCATTAACAACAAAACAATTGATGCATAATGACGGCATAAGCTCACATGACCATCCTGCAACAAAGGTTTTCATAACTAAATTTGTTCAATTACAGATATCCATAAATTCGTAAATGTATACCATGCTTACCATATCACACATTCCAGAACGATATGGACGATATGTGCCCGTTTGAAGACTCATTAGCAGACATTTATTTGTTAAATAACTAATTTTTGTGTCACGATTGTTCTTGCATTTATGCAGATTTTGCAGAAACCATATTGGCCGAGGTGTTTTATAGGTTATATTTTGGATTTTCACATTTCATAAGTGCAGAAGTTACTGTATTATTACCGTTTATTTGTCTTTTGTTGGTGAGGTTAAAGGTTATTTCTATCTGTGACAGTGTACAGTCTATACCCTTACCTTGTACTTTAAGTGTTGTCCACCGAACACAGTTGTTTATCCTGACCGAGTATTCTCCTTGATCAGCCAATTTGGCCTTCATTACAACAAGTCGGTGAAGTTTTCCATGTCTCTCAATATTATATCTGTATGAAGTGCTCACTTCAGTGCCATCTTTGAACCACAGGGCTGTTTGATTGTCATCAAACACTTCACATTCAAACTGAACAGTTCCACCTTCTATACATGTCACAGTACCCAATGGTTTAGTGAAGTACTCTGGAAAGGAAATATGAATAATGCTTTCACATTTTATAACATAACCAGAAGCTCTTAAGAGCCTGTATCGCTCACCTGATTTTATAGGGAATAAAGGTTGCATTTCCCTGATGTTAAACGAAGTCCTGTAATTGTCAATAATCTTTAAAGAGGACAATCCAAACAATATTGCTAAAAAGTTTGTTTCCATTAGTTAACCGGTTTTATAGAGAAGAAGATATTTTTTTAATTTGCCCATAGGGTCCTATATTAAACTTGAAGTTAGTAATCTATGTAATGCTGTGGTGGCCTTTTTGATTTTCCTATTGGCATAAAAAACATAAACTTCACAGAGGACATCCAAACAATATTGCTAGTAAGTTTTGTTTCCATTGGTTAACCAGTTTTAGAGAAGAAGCCTTTGAAAAATGTTTCCCATATTCTCATATGATCCTATGTCAAACTAAGTCTTGCTATGGTGGCAGTTTTGATTTTTCAATTCGTTTCAGAGAAGAAACCTTTTTAACTTTTTTCCCATAGGGTCCAATGTTAAACCAAGTCCTGCGGTGGCGGACATTTTGAATAACCTATTGGGATAAAAAACATGAACTTTATAGAGACCATCCAAACAATATTGCTGAAAAGTTTTGCTTCGATTGGTTAACCGTTTCAGAGAAGAAGCCTTTTTAACTATTTTCCTATGTTAAACTAAGTCCTGCGGTGGTGGCCATTTTGATTTTCCAATTGGCATAAAAAACATAAACTTCATAAAGGACCATCCAAACAATATTGGTAGTAAGTTTGATTCGATTGGTTAACCGTTTCAGAGAAGAAGCCATTTTTAAAATTTTTTCCCATAGGGTCCAATGTTAAACTAAGTCCTGTGTTGGCGGCCATTTTGAATTTCCAAAGTCATTAAAAACAAACTTTATAGAGGTCCATCCAAACAATATTGCTAGTAAGTTTATGTTTCCATTGGTTAACTGGTTTCAGAGAAGAAGCCTTTTACACTTTTTCCCATTGGGTCCTATGTTAAACTAAGTCCTGTGTTGGCGCCATTTTGAATTTCCAATTGTCATAAAAAACACAAACTTTATAGAGGACCATCCAAACAATATTGCTAGTAAGTTTCTGTTTCCATTGGTTAACCAGTTTCAGAGAAGAAGCCTTTTAACACTTTTCCAATAGGGTCCTTTGTTAAACTAAGTTCTGCGGTAGCGGCCATTTTGAATTTCTAGTTGGCATAAAAAAAATAAACTTTATAAAGGACCATCTAAACAATATTGCTAGTAAGTTTTGTTTTAATTGGTTAACAGGTTTCAGAGAAGAAGCCCTTTTTAACTTTTTTCCCATAGGGTCCAATGTTAAACTAAGTCCTGCGGTGGCGGCTATATTGGTTTTCCAACGTATTGGTTTTCCAATCCAAATAAAAAACACAAAGTTTGTAAAGGTCCATCCAGTGAACATTATGGCCAAGTTTGGTTTCAGAGAAGAAGATTAAAATGTAAAAAGTTTACAGACTCCGATGCCGACGACGCCGACAGACGCAAAGTGATAACAATAGCTCACATGACCCTTTGGGTCAGGTGAGCTAAAAAAAACCTATAAATACAATATTTCTCATTGAATAATGTTAACATAGACATTATTTCTTTTAAATCAGTGTCAAAAGTAACAAATTCATTCATAATGTATATCTTTCAGTAAAATACTCCAAAGAATACTTATCAAGATAAAGCCTGCCAGAACTCGGTCTGTCTTCGTTAAAAAGATAAACTACTATAGAATAAGTCTACTCAACTACTGAGCAAGTGTAGGGAGAGAATTTTTCCGTAGGTGTATGCAGAGACAAACTTTAACATCCACTTAACGAATAATCCCTAAGCAATTTGTGTTAGTATTGTATATTCTCTTTTACCTTAATTAACTTTATTTAATCTTGTTTACTAAAAGACATTGAAACATTGAATGTTAACACATTCTTAAGACTGGTTTTTCACTCTTCTATGGAAATAATAGGAATATAAAAGCAACAACTTATCTACAGTAAATGTGCTACCATGATTGTTGGACACACCTATTAATGACTAGTGGTATATGATACCCATCTATTTTGATCAACCAACCAACTCACATGTTCGGTATTTTGTTATTACCTTCATTTATAGCTTTTAACTACAATTATCACTTTGTATTTATAATATGTAGTTAGAATTCATGTTTCTTTTTCTTTTTTTACTTCCTGAATATTGCTGATTTTATTGCTGGGCATTATGCAACATCAATCATTTAATCATGAATATATATATTATACCACCTTTTATATGGACTTCCAGACTACGTTCTTCTTTTCTACAGTAAATGGTATATTTTCCAGTATCTGCAATTGTTGCATCTTTGATGGTTAATGTGTGTTCTACCCCTTGTTTTCCAATAACCGTTCCATTTGAGTTATCAATTTCAACTCCATCTTTTTTCCACTTCAATGTTCCCTTCCCTCCGTTTGTCGTACATTGCAATTTAACTGTGTGGCCTTCCATGCACTTTAATGAAACCACCCTGAGATCGGATGTAAACTGAGCTATAATGCAAGATTGTAATGAATATTAGCTTTTTTAAAAAGCCATTTGTATGATGTCAGCATCTTCACAAGAATATGTTACAAAGGTGACTAAGCACTATGCCTTAGACTTGTAGCATTTTGTCCACAGAAGAATAAATCAGCAGAACTTTGCTTAGCCAAATGAAAAAAAATCCAAAACTGGTTTAACCTACATACATTTCTTTGGAAATGCCTGTACTAAGGCAGGACCATTTCTGTAGCTGCTACTTTTTTTTGTTCTAAAGTTTGCCACTTCTAGGATTTTCATTTGTGAATGTTTTTTTTTACAGATCCTTGTGTTCTGTATTGTGCTTTTACATTCATTACATGTAGCTATTTTGTGCGGCTATGAACAGACAGCTAGGACATACGTGAGTTGTATTCCATCACAATTTCATTGGCAAGTGGGAAAATGGTAAGACCTATCTTGTTTTTGTTCTATTTAAGCTGATTATATTAACTTAGATATGATCCAAGTAGAAAATGATAAATGTTTTATATACTGGTATATGAAGGAGGTACGTGTATTTCTAAACAAAATTGTTTCCTTCCTCTCATGTAAACTGCAAACATCATGATGCAAAGGGTTGAAACAGACAATAATTTTGGTCAAAATTTCCCATAGAAAAATCTCCTTTTCAAATAAAAACCAGAAACATGGCCACACCATGAAACCAGGTTTTCAACAATTAACAGTTAATTTTAATAGTAGACTAAGCGAAAACTGTTTTTCTATTTTTATTTACAGTGACCTTGACCCGACTGGCCACAAATCCAATCCCAAGCTAGATCTTAATGTAACTGCTTTATCTAAAGTTTGAGCAAGATTGGTTTATCCAAACAGAATCTATTGACCAGGAACTGTTTTTCCATTTTTAGTAACAGTGACCTTGACCTTGATTCAATTGGTCCCAAATCTAATCCTAAGCTAGGTCTTCATGCAAGCTTGCTATATCCAAATTTTAAGTAAGATTGGTTTATCCAAATTGAATCTATTGACCAGGAATAGTTTTTCTATGTTTAGTAACAGTGACCTTGACCCAACTGGCCTCGAATTCAATACCAAGCTATGGCTTTATGCAAGCTTGTCCAAAGTTTCATCAAGATTAGTTTATCCAAACTAAAGTTATTAAACAGAAACCCTCTGTTTGACGCCACCCGGTTTAAACAGCATTTAAAAATGCTATATAAAAGTTAAAAAAATAGTTGCAGATTTCAATTTGCTAATTTTTGGATCTACAAAAGGAACATAAGCTCAACAATATGCAGGAAGCAGTTTTATTTGTCACACAAAAACCCTCTGCCAAAACATGTTGACTTGATCACACCCTTCCCTTGTTTTAACGGACACATAAAAGAAGAAAAATAAATTGTTTTAAGTTTTGTTTAATTAAATACTTAAAGCACAAAAATACAAAATCATCTGAAATGATGGCAATTTCGTGAATTAAACATACGTTTAAAATTAGTACTTTTTTGGTGATGTTAACAAACAACCGTGTGGCTTGTTACGATGTATAGTGACCCATTTCAACTCATGTCAACTAAAAAATCCCTTTGTTTTGCAAGAATTACCGACTATAAAATAAATCAAAGGACCGGAAATAAAATTGTGTCAGCTTTTACTTTGGAATAATGTAGGGACATGGTAATCTATCTGGGACTAGTATAACTAATTTAGTTGATTATAGGAACCTGAATCTATATATTATTCTTGGGTCACAAATGTTGTATTTAATTTGACTACTTGAATTTTATTTAGACAACTTTAACATGCTGTTTTCTCCTAACTAACAAATTTCGTAGATGGCGCTGTGTCAATTTAAATAAATCTGTACATCCACAAAGCATCCTGTTTCCATTCTTAAAATAGAACATTTTGCACACTGTCTGTAAATCATTATTTTAAGAAATTACTCTGCCTGTTGTGTTTATTTTTATTAATAGAAGGATGCAAAACCTTTTGAAATGACGATTACACAATCGCACACAAATTTTTGCACAATGTACATATGAGTACTGTTTGCGTACTAATCCAGGCTTTAACGTGATGAGCTTATATTAGCAGATGAACATTAATTTCCGGATTATGAACATAATCAAAGTTATTAGTTACACTAAATGACAATAAAAAAAAGGCTGTATAGTAGAACTGTTCAAGATTAATTAACGTACAATAGATCATGTAATTAATAGGTCACATCTGAACTATTTTTACAAGCGGAAGTGTAGATCATTACAAGCCTGTCTGAAGTATAGTCTATATTAAAAGCGTTTATTTGTTTTGTTTGTTTGAATGGTGTTTTAACGCCACTTTCAGCAATTTTTCAGCTATTTCATGGCGTCCAGTTTTTATTGGGGGAGGAAGCCGCAGTACCCGGAGAGAACCCCCGACCTGCGGTAGGAAAACTGGCAATCCTTGTCAATTAAGATTGGAGTCGAGTACACCCTGCCTGCAGTGAGAATCGAACCCGCAATCTCAGTGTTGACAGACCATGTGATCAATAGTAGACGAACTACCTTGACCACTCGGCCACCGAGGCCCCTAAAAGCGTTTAAACAAAGGAAAGATTGCTTTGCAACTTTCCCAAATACATACCAAAATTATCAGAATGTGACTTAATTCTTAGGCCAAAAGGTTGTACTTTCTTTAGATATTTTTCACAAATGTATTTACAAAGAGGTTTGAAAACAAAGGTGTGGGTAGGATTAGTATGGCAAGCATTAAATTTCTTTCGATAACAGATTAGGAAATTGTCGAAATATTACGAACTACCAGTATTATCTTTTAAAACTTGTGCGAGTCATTTATTATTTGAATTTAAATACTGCACTATTTTCAACTATTGAATGAAGTACAATTCGAAGAAATTCACAGCTTAAATAGGATCTATTCAAATACCGAAAATTTGAACAATTTTCTACTAGAATTCTAAGTTATAGATGTAATTAAAGATAATCTAAGAAGTCTACATAATTCCAGAACACTTTAAGTGATAAAGTCAATTGGTGCTATGGCCACATTTCATAAATTGTAATGGGACATTGTTTATTTCTATGGGGTCTTTAAGCAAAACTTTGTCCCTAAACCATGGCCGTTAGGGTGAAATGTTGAATTTCTCACTTGTTAAAAAATAATCTATACTTATGCCTGGAACAAAATTTGAATAAAAAGAAGCTGGGTGTTTTAAGAAGGCATGGATTGTCTTAAGAATTGAATGTATTTTGTTTTAAGTTTCATTGATGTATGAAAGCGTTGACTGAAGCACATTTTCAATGAAGCGTTATCGCTTCATGATGAAGATGTTCTTCGGTCACCCCATATACATTAATGAAACTTCAAAAGAATGCATTCATTTTTTATATTTACATTTTATTTCATTTAAAAATATACCAGGGTCCTGATTTTAATCGTGGACAATGTATTTTAGTTCATTTAATTTACTCAGAGAAATGCAAACAATGATTCTACATCTGTAACAGTTTGAACCAATAGAAATCTAGGATATCGATGAAAGGCATACGTAATGTAAATATTCAATATTCACATTCATCATGTTCACATGTATTCTGTTTACATTCACAACTCCAAGTTATGCTAATAGGTAATCTGATTTTTCAATTAGCCCATACATAAATTGTAAGAAAACCAAATAGTAAAGTAGAGGCTCATAAGAGCCTGTATGACTCACCTGACTTACAAAAAATCTTTTTAACAAATGACTTTTCTTGCAAATTTTGATATTAAAGGCTAAGGAGTTTGTGAAGATGCTGTTTCTATGAATGTTGCCATGTACAATTTCCAATTGGCAGCAATATGTAGGACAGTTTCTGAGAAGAAGCCGTTTTATGTTTTTCTCATAGGTTACTATGTAAAGTGATGCTTCATGGTGGCAGCAATCTTTTTGGATCAAAACAAAAAACTCAAAATTAGTTGAGGACCATCTGAGGTACATTTCTACAATGTCACAATTCCTAAGCCAAGAAGTTTGGAGCTCTTGCAGCCATGTTGAATTTCCTATTGGCTTCAAAAACTCAAAATAATAAGATTACCATCCAAGATTTACTTCTGCATTATTTGGTATAACAAACAATACATCAATGGAAAAAGTGGTGGGATGGGACACAGGGAACTGAATTTTGACTGCCACTGGAAAGTACGGAGTATTGGGTAGGGTCGTAGAATTAAGCCATTTGTAGTGGCTACAATGACCCTACTCTTTTTCAAAATCTACAAAAGGGATCTTTATCGTGCAAGGAGCGTGGCACTTTCCAAACACCTTACCCACTATGGTGCGCGGGAAGGCTTTCTTATTGAGCGTGGCACTTTCCAAACACCTTACCCACTATGGTGCGGGGGAAGGCTTTCTTATTATGACATGACAACCACACCGCCAGTATGGCCCAGTAATAACATAGGATATACATGTATATGTTTACTGAGGTGTGGTGAATATTTATCTAAAAGTGACATATAGAAATGAAGCATGGTGGGAAAAAAAGCATGGCTGTTTTCCATTCTAAAACAGCCTGAGGTGAACCCTGGTTTTGTGTCTTCTTCTTTTAGGTTTCAAGTCAGCTTCACTAACATTAATACTTAATGTTGGGTAGTGGTATTACTCTATATAACCTCAGTACGTTCTGTCACAGAAAGAACACAGAATCATGAATGATTTTGCAATTTTTATACAATTCAGTAGTCTAAATTGTAATTTAAATGAGTGCCTTCACATTAATTATATAATTACTGATCATTGTACCTGACAGGCATTGTTGCAACATATTACTGATTTTTGTTCTAAAATACCAAACAATCAACCACAGCCCTGAAAAGGCAAAAATAAACCAAGCTTACTGAACATAATTATCATTTCATATAAATCAATAAACATTGTATAGTAAAACCATATAAGCAGCAAACGATTCCCATTGCTACAAAAATCATTTATTTTTAATTTAGAAATGCTATTTTTATAAACACATTGACATCTAGATTTAACTAACGAGTATAAAAAGCAGATTTCAATCAAACCGTGTGATTAAATTGAAACTGTATATTGGTTAAAATTACGAAAAATAGTAAAATTGATTTTTTAGCCATTTCACATTCATTTTTACCAATAAGCAGGTACTTTAGTCGTTAAGGTTACCAGTGTAAGAATGTTTGTAAGAACCCAATCTTAAATAAACATACCTGCTGCAACAACAACACAACAAAATAATACTATCACCATGTATTCTGTATATTTTTCTGTAAAATAACAATAAACAAAATGTAGTAACCAATAAAAACTGGTACGTTAGCTTTGAATGTTGTTGCTTACTCGAGCTCTCAATACAAAAGACGAAAAGGTCTTAATATTGCTCATGTCTTGACTATTCTTCTTATTGTCTTTCAATCACACCGTGCCTAAAATTACTTACAACTCTCAACCTGATCTCAAACCACTCCTGATTGGTCTTATTACTGTCTGAATTAGTATCTAAATAATGTTGATATCTCCTGAATCTAACTCGTCCAATCGTAAAAGACTTCATTAGTCAACCCAGTGTCTCATTATTGTCTGAATCTGTTTAAAAAGACCAAATAAGTCCTGACTAGTAAAAAAATAGCTGTTTTGAATTTTGAATTTAAGAGTCTTGCACTAATTTATTTTATCAATGAAAATATTATTCAAAGAATAAATTGAAAGATAAAATTACAATTAATTAAATCGTTTAAAAGGTGGATTGGGTTTTTTATGAAAATACAGTAGTCCCCCTCTTATAAGACCACCCCATCTGAGTCATGAAAGTGGTCTTATAATGGGGGTGGTCTTTCTTGAGGGGATACAATTTATACAGGTATATATAGAGCTTGGTCGGTTGATTAGCAGCAAAAGCTGTGAAGTGATTAAGAATAACACAAAATAAGTATTTGTATTTTATTATTCAGTATAAATAAATATAAAAAGAATTCATGCAGTATTTATCTGTTCAAAATGTGTAATGATAATATAACAATTCCAAGTCTTCTTAACGGTGAATGTTTCTGTTCCTGTTTCATCTGCATTATCGTTGTTTTTATCACTTTTATTGTCTGCCCAGGTTCCACTTCGTAGTTTATTAAAGTTCCGTCTAATTTGAAAAAATCCAGGTTTTTCTCTGTTCCAGTTTCCCAAGTTTTTGACATCGTTTGTAGTAAATTTTGATTTATGATTGTGTTGGTACATTGTATTATTATCTCCTTGTTGAATATTTCAGTCTTCTTGTAATAAACCCGATTTCCGTAATGCCGAAATCAAACTGATCTACAATAATTACTTGTTTTCCCCTTTAATCCAGCTTAAGAACCTTTCTTTTGCACGATTTCGACATTTGTTTACCGTTTGGAACTGTTTCCGAACTGGTTTACGATAATAAAACCAAATCTCGTTCTATTCGAGACTTTCAAAATAAACATCCGGTCAGTGAAAATGGTCGTTCGTGAGGGAAATTTACGTTGTTGTGTCAAAAAAACGTGGTCGCTGGTCGCGTTTGAGGGGTGGTCGTTCGCGACAGGTAATTTTACGCTAGAAACACTTAATGCATCAGGGTTTTCGCCGGATAAAGCGGGTGGTCACTGGCGAAGGGATCGTATAAGAGGGGGACTACTGTACCAGTAAACTGTGTTTTGTTTTGTTTGTAATATATTTTAAACAAATGTGATTTTTAGTTATGGAAATTTTTAGATATTAATATATCAATATTTATTAATTATTCATGTACATTTATATGAGAGTAGATCATGCAGCCTTCACAGACATATGTACATGTATAAGAGAGGCACTGTGTAGCTGTCACAGACATATGTACATGTATATGACAGCAGACTGTGTAGCTGTCACTGACATATGTACATGTATATGAGAGGGATTGAGTAGCTGTCACAGACATATGTACTTGTATATGACAGCAGACTGTGTAGCTGTCACAGACATATGTACATGTATATGAGAGGGATTGTGTAGCTGTCACAGACATATGTACTTGTATATGAGAGGGATTGTGTAGCTGTCACTGACATATGTACATGTATATGACAGCAGATTGTGTAGCTGTTACAGACATATGTACATGTATATGACAGCAGACTGTGTAGCTGTCACAGACATATGTACATGTATATGAGAGGGATAGTGTAGCGGTCACAGACATATGTACATTTATATGAGAGGGATTGTGTAGCTGTCACTGACATATGTACATGTATATAAGAGGGATTGTGTAGATGTCACATACATATGTACATGTATAAGAGAGGGATTGTGTAGCTGTCACATACATATGTACATGAATATGAGAGCAGATTGTGTAGCTGTCACATACATATGTACATGTATATGAGAGGGATTGTGTAGCTGTCACAGACATATGTACATGTATATGACAGCAGATTGTGTAGCTGTCACAGACATATGTATTTATATATGAGAGCAGATTGTGAAGCTGTCACAGACATATGTACATGTGTATGACAGCAGATTGTGTAGCTGTCACAGACATATGTACTTGTATATGACAGCAGATTGTGTAGCTGTCACAGACATATGTACATGTATATGACAGCAGATTGTGTAGCTGTCACTGACATATGTAAATGTATATGACAGCAGATTGTGTAGCTGTCACTGACATATGTACATGTGTATGACAGCAGATTGTGTAGCTGTCACAGACATATGTACATGTGTATGACAGCAGATTGTGTAGCTGTCACAGACATATGTACATGTATATGACAGCAGATTGTGTAGCTGTCACAGACATATATACTTGTATACGAGAGCAGACTGTGTAGCTGTCACAGACATATGTACATGTATATGAGACCAGATTGTGTAGCTGTCACAGACTGTAGCAAGATTATGTTGTCATTTGCGCTCCATAAGTATCTTTGGAATTATCTCCCTTGACGCTAACAAAATAAGTGAAAACGTGGTTTATTTTCTCTGTTTCAATCTCACAATTTCTTTGGATTTTTGGACAACTACAGTGTATGTATAAATTTTCTAGCCTATTCTAGTCATGATGTAAAGTTAACAATGATCTATTCGATAGATAATTTTGTAATTTTGGAGTCATTTTTTCACATATTGGTTTAAATAGATAGACCCCTTTTCTTTTGTCATTTTAAATACCCTTGGTCCTTATGAACTCTTCTTTTCTAATATTTTTAGCGATTTTACTGGTTTTTCTCTACGGGTCATTTCCAAGAATTTTTTATGTACGGAAAGCCAAAGATGTCATAATTGTTTATGGCGTACGTTTTGTATTTTGTAACGAAAATAGATTGTATTGTCAAAACATGTACCTGAATGCGATTTTATTTTATCTATGTAGCTTTTTACCTGCATTACGTCCAATAAAGTGTTTTTTGGAGATCCGTCTCATTTATTTATGTTGGACCTAATCTCGTTAAAACTTTCTGTGCCAGTGTGGTGACAGAACACAGACATATATACATGTATATCAGAGCAGCGAGTGTAGCTGTCACAGATATGTGTACATGTTTATGAGAGCACATTGTGTAGCTGTAACAGACATATGTACTGTACAGGGAATTTTTTAGCGCTCGCCACTTTCGTCATTGACGAAATCATTTGAAAATTGACGATAGATTTCTAAATCTATTTCGTCACCTGATTTCCAACAAGTACTAAAATTTTTCGTTACAAATGCATTCTACCAAGTGTAAAACGACATATTTATGACCCCAAAGCCAATTAACAGGAAATTTAATTATTTCACCTTGATAGTTTTAAACAGCAGGTGTCAATCGCCTATAATCGATGTTTTCACAGGTAATCCGATTAACATGATTAAGTGGTGCTCCTGGTCAATATACGCAAACAAAAGTATCGTAGATCGTACTGATGCGCACAGACTTCCACCTTTTGATTAAATATGTAATGCAAATAAAAATTGCAAAGATTTTGCGTATTTAACTCATTTTTCGTATGTTTTGCTGGTTTCAAATGGATTACGCGCCATTTGTGTACATTCGAGATACGTCTAATTACCGATAGCTACCACTTGGAAAACAAGGAGTACAACGGCCCTTAATGAAAAATTGTAACCGATTGATATACAAACACTTTTTAATTAAGTTTTAACATTCAAATTCTTTGAAAATTTATAAACATTTTGTTAAAATCATTTTTTAAAACAAATTTATACACTGCAATTGAAAGAATATAGTTTTTTATACTATGATATTTCACCAGTACAATGAATGCATGCTTCTGAGCAGATGCTTATACGGCTCATCCGCTAAAGTGACTAAAGCGCTCAAAATCCTAAAAAATTCCCTGTGTACATATGTCATTTTGATTAAAATACAACTGTTATAAGGTATTCAAATTTTTCATGCTGAAATGTGGAATGTAGAATCTTCTTACATTTTTGGGTGTCATTGCTTTGTCTCAATCCTGATTTTTCTATTTGTTTGAACGATTGGTTTTCTTACCTCTTTTATTTTCAATATATGCCAGATGTGTCATATTCCATATCTGCTCAGTGTCTTTGATTCTGAAGCATAAGGGTTATGAACTTTAATAGAGTTGAGGGCTTTTTAAACTGTTTTGTTGCAATATCAAATCTACTTAAACAGTTATATGTTAATTTCTCTAATGTTTTCAATAAATGTGTCATGTGCTTAATATCCAAAATGAAACCAGTAAAATTTTATGAAAATAACTACAATATTGTTCCACAAAAACATTTGAGTGTGTTTGTGGGTTACAGCATGAATGTTTTGTACAGGACTTATTGAATTAACATCTTTAAATACATGTATGAAGCATGGGTGATAATTGAGATCCCTTAAACTGGTCAAAGGCCGCAATATAATGTTTTGTCACTGTTACAAAAAAAGTAGCTTATGTTACTGTATCTGTACATTTTGTCTTCTATTTTTTGTTATTTGGTTATTCGTTGTAATGTCTTTACATGCATTTCGTAATACGATTTACATTTGTTTATTGTATCATTAAATATTTAACTAAACTTGTTTCTCATAGTTGCACATTAAAAGCAATACCTAATATAAACAAAACTGAAATCGAAGACTGTTTTTAGATTCTGCTGCTGAAGGTTTGCTAACTAGTACTAATAATACCAGCAGAATATGGATGACTGTTAATACAATTAGTCAATTTCAGTTTTAACTGGAATTTGTCCAAATGTACCATAGAAAGGTGTGTATTATTTAGTTTTTTCTTTTAATTTCATTTAAGAAGGTAGGGTGCTAATTATACGTAACTGCAGACAGTTTTTAACCCATTCTAGATTTTTGCCTATGGCATTTGCAATTTTGTTGTTTTGTTATTTGCAGTTATTTTCATACTATTATAGCACAATTCTTTGATATTAATTTTTATTAATAATAATTTTACTAATACCATATTAATGATATGCAATGGTTAATGAAGTCCCAAACAGGAAGTAGTTGTCCGACAGGTCTGAAAGTTGCTTAGGACGTACAACTTGTGATACTGAACTACCCTACAAAATTTCAAATTGTTCTAATGTACGGTTTCTGAGGAAAGCTTGATGAAAATTCGCACATATGGACGGACGTATTTTCACACAAATGAAGTCCCTAACAGGAATTAGTTGTCCGACAGGTCTGAAAGTCGATTAGGACGTACAACTTGTGATATTGAATCACCCTGCCAAATTTCAAATTGTTCTCATATACGGTTTCTGAGAAAAGCCTGACGTAAATTCAATCGGACATACATATGTACGGACAGACATGAGTAAAACTTAATGCCCCCGACATGTCGTCGCGGGCATAAAAAAGCACTGCAAAGTTGGACTCGGGCATCTTCATCTTGGGACTTTATGTGAAAACTACAAGCCAATTGTACATACTATCGGGCATTTTTCTGCAATTTTTTGGTCTAGGAAAGGGTGCCAAAAAAAGTACATGCGAATTATACACACCTTTTTACAGTAAACATTGTTCTTATCTAAAATCCTAGTAGTATAATAATGGCGTACTTACTTTATCTTTTCTAACACTGGACAACTACTTGTTACATTATTCTGTGTTCCATCAATACAGCGATAATCTGCAAGTAGTACAGATGTTAATATCTATAAATATCTGCAGAACAGTCAAGACAGATATATTATTTCATCAATATCAATTTGTTAATAATTAAAATGTCATCAAAGATACCAGGGTTAACAGAATTGACTACGCCAGACTTGTCTAATCAGGATTTATCAGTTGCGATCAAAACCCAAACAATATTTAAAATCCCAATGATAAAGATGATGTAAAGCTTTTATCATTAAAATTCAGAAACATTATACCAAATCTGGCTAAAGCTTTGTACATCTTGAAAATAGATAAACCTTACAATATCTGATCTTTGCAATAACCACTTACAACTGGCAGTAAATTGAGTCAACATAAATATGCATTAACCTTAAATTGTTGACCCATTCCCAGGAGCCTGTAGGATGCTGCAGTCTTCTTCAATTTTTCTTGTTGTAAATTTAAATATGCAATTAAGGTTCGAAATATTTTGTCTTTGTAATATTTCTACCAGTTTATACACAGCATAAATGCAGCAAAGTAATCAGAACACAGACATCAAAGTATTACATCATAACTATTTATAGCAACTGGTGAGAATATTACCTGGTGACAGTACATGTAAATGTTTAGTATCTGAACATCCATTTAGATAACATGAACAGTCTTCTTGTGATGGTATACAGTAACATGGATGACTGGGTCGGGTGACAAAATCGTATCCTCTGGTGTAGTCACATCTACAGGTAGTATCACCTGTATAATCAGGATCTTCCCAGTGGACTACCTGACCTTCCTCATTACACAGGGATTTGAGGTAAATACAATCAGTACTGATGTTTGTCCAATAAAGATTTCTTGCTGGCTGGTAGCGATTGTGTGTGCAGTCCACCGCATCAATTCCACCGCGTAGAATAATTATCCTACCTACAACATGTAATTAATATGTTCAAGCTAGGTCTACAGTGATCTCTTGTAGCATTTATCATCCCATATAATAAATATTAGTTTAAACAATTTTTATACAAACTAATATACAGAGTATGTTAAAGAATCTTGTCTTTTCTCTACACATTATGCCCTTGCATATTAAACACTTATAAGTGTGTGTGCATTAAGATCAAATAGTTTTTTTGTTTTGTACACATTGTTGTTTGATATCAATCAGCTAACAAACACATTAAATAGAGTGATCGAATTAATGAATTTTATAAACTACATACTAGTAGATAGTTTATTCTTATCAGATTTGCTTATTTAGAAATATTTATTTGATTGATTGAGATTACGTCAGCTAGTGGTTTTCAAAGGAATTTATTTTATGACAAATGAAGTTGACTTAATTTATGATAAATGAAATTGACCTACTTTGAGCATAACCAGTGTAAACAAAGATGGTGGCATTCAATATCTACTGTGATCAAATTAATGATTTGTTACTTTTCTCGTGGTCAATAAAGAAAGAAAAGTTATAGATTCAAGTTAAAACATAGTTGTGTGTTTGTTTTATAAAAATTTACAGATAGATTATGTCGTAAAATTCGGTACGAAAAATCAACAAAATATTCATACATTAGGTCAATCCCGCTACCAAAATACACAAGAAATATAGAATTAAAATTATTGTATGCAAATTAATTTCTTAATGCAATTTTAAAGAATTATAAGGATTAAACACCGTATTCAATTGATTTATCTGTAAGACAAACTATTGTTGATATATACAGATAAATCCATTGAAAACAGCATTTAATCTTACAATAATTTACATTAGTGCACCATGGGTTATTGGGTTCAGGTTACCCTCTGTTTTGGGTTTTTTTTTGTTTTTATCTATGTACATGGCACAAAAGGTTTCATAATAAACATGATAAAGCTAATGAAATTAGACTAAAATGTATTGGCCACAGAATCACATCAACACTTTTTTATCAATCTTCTGCATACCTGGAATTTGCTCTCACAATTTCTTTTCATCACATTTGGTGGTGCAATTAGCCGTAAATTAGAAATGCATAGAGTAACACTGTATGTGAATACCGAAAAATTTTAGGCATGTCCATTAGGTTTTATTATTTAATTTCCAATCAGTGAACCACAAATTTAATCTTTATTCTACAGCCACAAAAACTGATACCCATGAAATGATTGACATTACTGTGTTAATACGAAATGTCACATTTCAATAACAATTGACCCATTTCCAGTTTTACATGATTTATCTCCCCTTTTACTTCCTGCTAAAAAAACTACAGCTATCATTACTAAAATAATATGATATTGAAATAAAGATTTTGGATTGTTTTTATATTGTTTGTCTATGCCAATTAAATTTTTCATCTAATTAACCTTATTAGTAGATGTTACTATAGCCATAGGCAACAGGTGAGTTTGAATACAACATGGATGTCACTGGTAAATATGTTTATTCAATCTATAAAACAGCTGGGGTTCTACCTCCAATTAGCATCAGGTAAATAGAGTAATGAACATTGGTTAATTAATTAACGTTCACGTTTACACTGCGGGCGGTTTTAATAAACTTCCTCACTCAGATATTGACACCTGTCATTCAACTGAAGCGTGAAAATTTATCAAAAACAATTGTCCATTTCAAAAGGTTTCAACAGGACAAACTGTGACTACAGCTGCAGTTTTTAGTACCGGAAGTGGACGCTAGGTGGCGTTTTTTAAATTGGAAAGTCGTCAATTCACAATAAAGCATAGTTGGCTTGAACATAATTTTTACCTCCTCTTTCAAAGTCTACTATTGAGCAATTTTCAGTAAATCCACTGGGAGCAAAAACATCATGAAGACAGGAATACTTTGCTGGATTAGGACATAACAGTCTGGATCGTATAAACCACTCTGCTGGTTCCGGACACTTCAAGTCATATGGCATGCATAAAGCAATAATCTACAAAAAGAACAAAACTATTTCATGTCATTTGACATGTTTTTTTACAAGTAAAACACAATTATACATTGCAGTCAGCCACTAAAATACTAATATACCCCAGGATAGCTTTGAAGTTTAATGATGTTCAATATAGATTATATGATGGTATTCAATAGCGTCTGTATCCATCGGCATTTAGAAAATGTTAATGAAAAGCACTGCTGTCTACATTTCTCATAAATTCCATTCTAATATGACGTCCTTCAAATGCTTTACTAAATTATCAATAAAATATGGCTGTTCCAGCCATTTTAAAAATCACAGCCCTCGTGTGCTGATATTTTTGCTTGCCTTTTTTATTATTCCATATTGTACCTTTGTATTACGAAAATCCAATAGAAAAAGTATTTTCAAGATACACCTCCATATTCTATTCTATGTCTTTAATGTTTATGTCACAAATCTTCTTTGACTTTTGCTACATTGTGTTGTTTACATTTACATTCAATGCAAACAGCGAGACTTTTCCCGCATAAACCGCAAACAATTTAATATATCAAAATGAAAATGCAATCGAGTTTCAAAATGTTGATAAATTGTGGAAAATAAATGTTGATATAAATTTGCACCATTTTGGATCTACAACATGAGCATGAGCTCGACCAACTCCGGTAATCAGTTTTCATTTGTCACACAAACACAGCAACACAGTCACAGACATGAACTGATGTACACTCAAGAATTCAATTTTGTTGTCTTTGTTCTGATTGTTAAATCATTTTGTTAATGTTAATAAATATGTTAGTTTTTTTTATTTATAGTTCTTCCTTTTTCGACCAAGTTTTACACTAGAAAAATAATAATTTTGTAACAAGTGATGATTTCGGAAATTGGATCCCCAAAATTATAAACCTTTACCTATCTCATATAGTGGTTGTTTTGGGCGAAAGAAATAAGAAAATGTAGTGTTTTTTCAATGTGTATATTCGAAAAGTCTACGATAGACATCATCATACAGTTATGTTACATAAAACCACGTAGGTGTATACGTGTATAAAAATGTTATGCACCATTTCGGACAACCTATGAAGTCGCGAAATGTACAATTTCTATATTTTCATACCAGAAAAAAAAATTCATGGCTGCCCCAATTTTATGGATTATTTAAATATAGATAGGCATTATATTGATGATATTTTACCACTCGCTTACGCTCATGGCAACATATTCATGAATGTAATGCCTACCTGTATAAATAATCCATAAAATTGGGGCAGTCATGAATTATTTCTTAATTATACCTATTAAAAAAATATAAAGCGATGATTTTCTCTTAGATACATGTTATTGTTGCCCAACAGAAAGAACCATGTGGTTAATAGTATAATTATTATGTTTACTTTCTGTTTTAATGTATACCTTTTTTATTCACCAGAGATCTTTGTATTGAATATAAGATTGACTTTCTTTTATCAAACAAACAAATTTTAATACAATTCTTTCTTATTTCTCAATTCTAATATGACATGCTTAAAACGCTTTAACTCAAGTCCACACCAGGTGTAAAACAAATACATTTTCCTAATCAATGTTATAAACCTATTAATAATCAATGTTATAAACAATCAACACTCTTTATGGTGATGTCATTATAAGATTTCTCACATATTTTAACGACGTCACAATAAAATTAGTGTCCCAAAATGGCCCACAAGTCCTGCAACTTAAGCTTACATTGTTAAAACACTTTAATATACATGTATATGTCCTATTATTCAAATAATTTATTTGTGGGGTGGGGCAGGTAAATATACTGATAAATCAGTACATATTTGTTTCCCAATGAATTATTTCTTAAGTTACTTACTGATGACTGTGATATAGTTCCATAGAATGAATTGCAGACATTGCAATTTGTGACGGTCCATTATAACAAAGTGTTTGCTAATTAATAAGATTAACCCATTCACACCTCATGTATCCTTTAGGCACCCTCGTACGTATACCGGATGTATCCTTTAGGCACCACGGTGTTCCGACCGAATGTATCCTTAAGGATACCCAAGTATTGTTAACCTGATTCGACATATCAAGTCAAGAGAAATTATAGTTAGAGCTGATACTGTCTGCATTTTATGATATGCTGTTGCTGAATATAGCAAACACAGGACGCACATGGGAAGATTAATATTATTGGTATTATATACATGTAATCATAATATATATATTATATACCTGAACCAACAAGATCTGGTAAAACATCTTTTTTTCTGGTCTTTATGACTTGCAAGTGTTCAACATGTGCTTTCCTTCTAATCCTGGACCCATATATGTATTACCATGGTAACCTGATTTAATAATAACAAGAGGCTCTCTAGAGCCTGTATCGTTCACCTGATTTATATAGGCAAAGAAGATGGCATATCCACATTGTCAAACTAAGTCCTGTAACTTTAAATTTTTTACTGTTATAAATAACATGATCTTTGAGACCATCCAATGAATCCTGCTGTTTGGTTTCAATTGATTCAATAGCTTCAGACATTTTTCCTATATATAGGTTTGCATGTAAAATTGATTCCTACAATTGCAGTCATTGTTGATTTTAGATCAAATGAGCAAGCATAAACTTTTAAGGGAACCATCCAATAAGTATTCACATACAATAATATGGCTTGAATCAGCTTTGCAGTTCAGAAAAGTTGGCATTTGAAAAATATTCCTATAGAGTCCACTGTTAAAACTTTGTCTGTAATGGTAATGGTAAACACAAGTAGACCACCTTTACTCGTGTTAGCTAAAACAGTTTGTTGACCTTTAAGGGGCTATAACCAATTTAATTAATCACCCGACTACATCAATCCAATTTAGACTATTGTTTACATTTATTAAAGGGCCATAACCCCTATAAGGGGTCATCTGACAATTTCAATCCAATGGACAATTTTGTTGAGCTCAATTAGCTGAACATTTAAGCAAGCAAAACCTTTTCCCTATCTTCTATCGTTCACAATCTATAAGGGTAAAAAAACTATTTCTGCAATTTAAGGGGCCATAGCCCCTATAAGGGGTCATCTGACATTCTTCAAAATTTCAGGGTAGGTAGATCTTGACGTGCTGATCACTTTTACCCTGTGCCAGAATTTTGATATCTGTCAACGTTTTTGAGTTATTTGCAAAAAACTGCTGTTTTACCCCCCTGTTCTATTTTTAGCAACGGCGGCCATGTTCTTTATCGGATCAATTTAAAATGAGGATCGTTTGTAGCCAACATGTCATTTATAATTCCTATCAAGTTTCAGTCAAATTGGTTCAGTAGTTTCAGACAAGAAGATTTTTGAAATTGTTAACGGACGGTTCGCAATCTATAAGGGTAAAACCACTATTTCTGGCATTTAAGAGGCCATAGCCCCTATAAGGGGTCATCTGACATTTTCAACCCAATGACAATTTTGTAGAGCTTACTTAGCTGAACAATATGCAATTGAAATAACTTCAATATCTTATATAGTTCTTGAGATATAAGACAAAATTAGTGCAAAACTCAGAAAAAATCAAGAAAAGGGGCAATAACTCCCACATGGTTTGTTGGAATTTCTTCAAAATTTCAGGGTAGGTAGATTTTCACGTGCTGATCACTTTTACCTTGTGCCAGAATTTTGATATCTGTCACCGTTTTTGAGTTATTTGCAAATATCTGCTGTTTTACCCCCTGTTCTATTTTTAGCAATGGCGGCCATGTTTTTTATAGGATCAATTTAAAATGAGCATCGTTTGTAGCCAACATGTCATTTATCATTCCTATCAAGTTTCAGTCAAATTGGTTCAGTAGTTTCAGACAAGAAGATTTTTGAAATTGTTAACGGACGACGACGAACGACGGACGACGACGGACGCATAGTGATGGCATAAGCTCACATGGCCTTCGGCCAGGTGAGCTAAAAATTAACAAATACAGTAATTTAATTAATTAAAACATGTGTTAAATTTTATCAAAACTTAATTAGTACCGAAGGCTCATTACCCATTAACATATACATGATATACATAAATTTTAGTAAACACAGCCAATTCCTCGCATGTTCAAAGTGGCATCACTAATCTACACCGGTTTAATTCTATACTGGCCAATGCAGAATCAGTCAATTTTATTGTATTATAATTCTAGTCATGCTGTAATTTATTTATATAAAGTTAAAGTGCTTTGATTGAATAAAAACAATTTAATGGCGTCTTCTCAGATAGTTTATATATCGATATTTGCTCTGAGAGGACTACTTTCAGTATCCAATGTAAACAAGATGGAGTCCTTCTAGCATATCGCCAGGGAGAGGGGAGAATGTTTTCTCTTCCCCAATGATTTCCAATTAAATCGATTGAGATTTCAAATAAAATATAATATAAATAAAATGTACAATTTGTTTTTTTCCAATCAATATCTACAGAACCGTGATTCCTTTGGTACTACATTTTGCATATCCCTACGCTTTCTGGCCCAGGTACGTTTTGAGGTCTAGATTTAGGTTTCTGTAACTGTTTTTGCTGTTTTAAAAATCGCAACGATTATTTTACAGAATTATAAGGATTAAACACTCTGTTTTAGGAAATTATCAATGTGTAAACTCCGGCATTGTGAAAGATAAGTTACAGAACTTTTCAATGTGATGATCTATGTCTTTAAAGCGAATAATAATTACAACAATGTGTATTGCCTGTTGAATTATGCAAGTACTAGTAACTACATGAAACGTTGAATGACTCACTTAACTAAACCAAAAAATGTAAGTATTAAAAAAGTAATGAGTTAATTAATAAACAAAAAATCCTTCAAAGACAGAAAAGGCAGGATTTCGTTAAACAGGAAGTAAGTGAGCGACAGACCTAACATCGAATCCTGCGTTATGGGAGGACATGCTGATGCTGCATACCGATTGTCAAAAGAATGTGATTAGTAGTTGCTGAGAAAACTGTTATGAAAATTTTTTCCCTGCTTTCCTACTCAACATTCAACATACATTGTATTATAACCTGGATTTTCACTCTATGAAATTGAGCCAAAAATCGATCAAAGACAGAAATGACTGGATTAATTTTGTTAAACAGGAAGTAGGTGAGCAACAGACCTGAAATCGAATCCCACATTATGGGAGGCCATGCTGATGCTGCATACCAAATTTCAAGATTCTGTGATAAGTAGTTGATCAGAAAACTGGTACGAATATATTTGTAACACGTCACCCACCTGACATTCACCATTTTAATACCCCGATTTTCACTCTGTAAATTTAATCCGGCCAAAAATAAGACTGCTCCAGATAAGCTGCCTATCTGCGTTATTACGCAATTAAATTTTAATAAAATCCAATTACTTTTTATAGCTATGCGTTGCAAAACACAATATCAAAGGCCTAAAACCCAATCAATTTTTAGAAACATGCTTAATTCACTCACTGAGTGCATAAAATTGTTCAGTGATTGCGTTAATCAATTCAAATAAATACACAAAGTTGCCTAATTACGATTCTCTTGCAATGTAACAACCAAGGTATTCCGAATGTAATGTATATTTGATGCAGCATACTGTGCTCCAGGTATGGAGATTTATTTCACCAGATGAGATGCAAAACGACAAAAGGTTATCTACATGTATAATCTATAGTGTTATACATTTTTGTCAGCATAAAAAAAAAACCCAATTCAATAAATTTTAGATGGGTGAAAAACCCAATTAACTTATTTTTTTGAGTGGGTTAAAAAAAATGATAAAAGTGATATATATACAAAAGTACCCAATGAAATAAATCATCAGATGGGTGAAAAACCCAATGAAGAAAATCTTATCTGGAGCTCTGCAGGTGTCAAAATAATACAAAATGTTTGTATATGGCACAATTGCTGCTGTAGCATTGTGCGATTGTTAATAGTAGCTATGTACATGTATTTATAATAGTATCTGTTATGTATGCCAATAATTTAACACAAACATACTAGTAAATTAAGAAAAATATTAATACTGTCTCATTTATTATATGTATTAAATTTGACAGTTAACCATCTGTGATGCATGAAATGTATGATGTGACATGCAAAATTGGACCCTTTTTAACACACGACACCACAGTGCTTTCCAAAATTCCTGGGGAGAAGAACCCTGACATTTTTCCCAAAAAACCGATAAAAATTTCCCAAAAATACCTCGGGGTCCTTTTTCCTAAAATACCTTGATAAACCTCTGTAATGTAAAATTCCGAAGCAATAATCAAGGATGATTTGCGACATCAAAGTTCGACATTAGCTTTTTTACTGCTGGACCATGGCCAGGGATCTTGGTAACTACTAAAATTTACTAGACCGGTCCGGTTGTAAACTAGACCACAAATGAAAAGGCCAAACATATATGTAATTCAGAAATTATGAATAAATATTTGGTTTAAGGGATCGCTCCGACTTCATCACAAAATCATACCACGAGAGAAAGGAAAAAATGCTGTTGAAAATTGAAGACAAAAGAAGACCGCCAAACTCTGTGTTAGCGCTAATAGGTCGCAACAGTCGCCAATGAGAATTAAACTTTAATGTGGCGAAGTGTTATTCATTCTCGTTCGCCACGTTGGCGAAGTGAAAGCGAAAGTAAAATGTTGACTGTCGAAATCTAAAATAAATCTTTGAGATAAAGTTCGGAGCGGTAACGATATATATCCGGGAAATTTCAATGCGTAATTGTCTATTCCGTAAAAACATTACCCTTGTCCGAATTTGTTTTCGATTTTACTCAATACCGAACTGGTTCCCATTGCAGTAATTGATCTTAATTCCAGTTTAATTTTGTCAAGCATGGCGAAACGCCAGCTTTCAATGCTTTCGTTCTTACCTAACGCTGACGAAAAGAAACAAAAGAAAGAGACTGATGATTTAAAACTTTACGATAGAGATGACAATAGAAAAATTAAAAGTAAATGGTTCAAACAATTTTCTTGGCTGAAATATACGGACGAAAAATTTTATTGTGAAATCTGCAAAACGGGAAACAAAACAAATATATTTACTAGTGGTAAATCGAGTGA
This sequence comes from Limnoperna fortunei, assembly GCA_944474755.1. NCBI lineage: Eukaryota > Metazoa > Mollusca > Bivalvia > Mytilida > Modiolidae > Limnoperna > Limnoperna fortunei. Next base: position 49,031,744 of record OX104125.1, read on the forward strand.
ACGACCTAAAAAGGACGACTTCATTAAACATGAAAACACCCAAGATCACAGGTAACTTTATTTTTTGTTTTTTATTTCTTTTTCTTAATTTTGTGTTTTTTATTTCTTTTTCTAAATAAAAGAAATTACTAGTCAGACTAGTCCATTGTATGCTCTCAGGCCAAAAAAAAATCTGTTTCCTACCTATGGTTCCATTCTTTTCCTGCCTACCCCAGCCCATTTAAATGACTTTTAGGAAGAAAACGTAAAAAAGCCAAGATCTCGAAAAATCTACCATAGGGTGTTCTATGTAACCATACTTTTTAAAATAAAATAATTTTCCTACCTACTTACCCTATTTTTTGAAGCATGAAACAATTAAAATTTCCCTATTCAAGACCTGGTTGTGACCTATGAATGGAATTAATCCCAAATTTTAGTGTTGCTCATCACATATTCCCCCTTTTCTATACAAGTCATTTAAATTTACAGCTTCCATATTTTGCACACACAAATTTTGCTGAAATGTTGTGGCTAACAAATTTCAAATGTGGCTAAGTAAAATTTGGATGTATTAGCCACATTGGCTAATGGAAATTTTGAGGTAGTGCTAACACAGAAACTAGAAAGTAATTAGCAGACAGATCCCTGTTCAACTATACTAAATCAGGTTTATTTATTAATAAAGATTTTTACTTGTGCATTTTTGATTCTATCCAGTTTATTTCCAAGTTTGCAATCATATTTTCCACTGTTTACATCATAAATCCGGTGATGTCGAAATACAACAAAACACCGACAATGAAGATAATTAACTGAAACACACATTACATTTGTTTTTTTAATGAATTATATTTTAAATTAAAAAGATCCTTCAAAGACAGAAATGGCTGGATTTTGTTTAACAGGAAGTGGGTGAGCGACAGACCAGAAATCGAATCCCACGTTATGGGAGGCCATGCTGATGCTGCATACCAAATTTCAAGAGAATATGATTAGTAGTTGCTGAAAAAACTGTTATAAAAATTTACCCCCCCCCCCTCTCCCGGACCAACATTCACCCTATTATAACCCTGATTTTTACTCTGTGAAATCCGCCAGAATGAAATCCTTCCAAAATCTACTCGTCACTATTCTATTTTTAGGTATCATCTATTTTTGAAACTATTCTGATGTAAACATTTAGATGGTAAGTGCAACATGGCATTTTAAATATGAGCAGGAAACTGGTGTTATGTCAGATTACATTTGATAGTATAGACTGTCCCTGACCTGAGTAATGGAACTATTGCTCCAAGGGACCAGGTTCATTTTTCTGATTGATTGAGCATGTTGAGAGCAATATTTTGCGATGAGACATATTTAACTGGTTAAACAGTGAATATACACTATAAACTCATTTATCGACATTTTATTCAAAAAAAATATTCTGACCCAAAAATTGGCCATGTGCAAAACAGCAAGTGCATGTGTTAGTTTCGTTTTTAACTTTTGTGCAAAATCATTGGGTCGTAATTACAATTTAAAAGCGATTTCCTTACTTAAAAATTATCCAATGTTTTACCATGTTATCATATCATAGTTTAAAATTACAGTTAAAAAACTTTTTGTCCTTTTTATAAACTGGTGTCCATTTTGTTAGATTTGGTCATGTGATCAAGCTTTCAGGGGAAGTAAGTCCTTAACAATACACTTGTTTTTTAATAGATCAAATAGTAATTGACTAAGGGGTATTAAATAACTAATGAACTGCAGAATTATTGCTTTCTATTAAATATAAACAAATATTTTAAACAAAAAGTAAGTAAGAGACCTTTAGGACCAGTATATACGACCAAATATGAGGGGGGTGACGGGGGCAAGATCTTTTCTGCAGGGACAGTCTATACTAGTAGTATAGACTGTCCCTGTTTTCTGTTAATTGTCTTGGGCATTTTTACAGGCGTGTTAACTGTTTTTTTCTAAATAAAACAATTGTAACTGTTTTTCAACAATTAGCTGTTATCTGTTTTCTTTAAAATTGACATTGTTGATAACTGTTAAATTAGAAATAAAAATCTGTTTGCTGTTAATAGTATTGCCTTGGAACGATGAGATTCTTAGCACTGTTATCTGTTTTTTCGATTTTTGAACTCACTGTTTTCTGTTTTCTCATGTAAATTGCTGTGATGGTTATCATTATTTTAAATTTACTAGGTTATCTTGTTTTCGAATTGGTAGCTGATAGCTGATGCTTACTGGTTGGGGGTTGTCAGGTTCTACAAATTCTTGTAATGTAGAATCCCTCCAATGTCTGGAGGAACCATCAAACAGTTGATGTACATGTAAACTGTATCAACTTTGTGAGAGCATGCGCAAATTACAATATATATATACAACAAATATAAAAGGTAAAACACTAAAAGTGATCCAGTAGCGGTCGGTCCTGAATAAATGTCCCAGCAGAAAAACCGACCACTGGCTGAAATATACTACGCCCAGCACTAACCCACCACCTATCTAGTATCTACATGGTGCTCATAGCGAGTTTAAACAGTAATAACCTATCACCAACACATATACACCGAATTAAGGTTAATGCTAACAACGTTTTAGTTATGCAAGAACCATTATTGTAGCTTCACAAGTAGGGATCTTAGAGCTTATGGTAAAATTACAAAAACAATACCAAGAGGAAGTTAGTTGTGAATAGACTTGACTTAAATCCAAAACCTAGCATTACTAAAGGATTAATTACACCTTCATTACAACAGCATAAAGGTGTGAATTCCTAATATAAAAAAAGAGAAATGGTATAATAAAATAATAAAAAAAAACAATCATTTATGGGAAACAACACATCCTTTTCCTAGCCCTCAATTAGGATTGGCTGCTCAACACTTACTTAACCCTACACATTTAATATCACTAAAAATTTATAATGATACCATACCTAACATAACTTTGGAATAAGTTTACCCTATATTACTCAATTAGCATAAGCCAAATCTATAATTTGTTCCCTATGATAAACAGTTTTGAGAAAATAAAACAAAAGAAACTAAAAGGGTCCATGACTGGTCATTAGTTATTACTGACTATTCGATAAGACTGGCTGTTCAAAATGTCACTTCTTTGACAATGTAATGCAAATATCATTCCTCTAAAGATAGACTCCAGTGAGTACATCACAGACTCAGATTGTAAGAACAAAGGTACTTTCGGATTTGTAATATCCAATAAAATTTGTGTCACTAATTGATGGTGATGCAGAACTGTATCCAACAACAGGGCATCAATAGTGTTCATATATCAAGTTCATGAAGTTATTTCTTAGGCCCACGCCGAATTAATTGCTTGTTCGTCGGACCGTCCGCACATAAAATTATTTCAGAAATAAAAAATACAAAATTTTTTCCGCCCGCATTAACCGGAAACCCGCCAGCGTCCACGTAAGTTGTCTTTAAAAAAATTACAGATGTATCTTCTCCGCGTTCTATGGATTCATCCAACTGCTACGATAGCTGGAGATTCAGTCAGAACTTAGAAGGTTAAAATACCATTTCAGTCGACCCTATAAAATCAAAACCGAAAGTAAAATGTAGAAAACAATGACAGAAAACAAGAGTGTGGCTGTGGCAGCAGTTGCCACCCAGTTTAAAGTATCTGCTACCAAATACAGCATTAGAATGTCGAAATGACGACACCTTTATCGACCTATTTACATGCATACAAGGGAAGCCTCCAATGCACGCAAATGTTTCTAACCTTAGTTATGACAACATTATGAGAATCAAAATTAAGGACATTCCCAAGCTTTTGGGCAAGGAAAATGATGGCATAATAGTTAGACAGGTAGTCTTTTATTATTTCTTTTTAATCAATCTTAAAATTATGCCTTGCCTAAAAGATTTGGAGACATAACTGAATAGTGGTATGGGCTGTCTGTTGGTCAGTCTGTACCTATGCCAAGGTGCATCTTTTTAGAAGTTCTTTTCTGCTATATAATTTACTAGTACTAATCAATTAATTAGGTCAAAAAAAAACACTGAGGACAAGCACTTGTTTAATATCAAATAAATTTTTTTTAATTTCATTTATTTTCTTTAAAATTAGAAAAAAATCGCTCGCTGACATCAGTTTAACCATGAAAACATGGAACAAATCTTTTTAAGAAACTAAAAACATGTCGTTCGCCTTAAAAAAAATTATTCGCTCCACAAAATCAGAATTTCAAAAAAAATTAATAAAAAAAATTTCGCTCGCTCACTCGCTCGCTCCTTATTTTCAAAGTTAAAGTCCGACGAACAAGAAATTAATTCTGTCTTGCCTTACATCACTAGTTTTACTGCAGTGTAGGAGAAAATGTTCTCGGTCTTCAATATCCAGATGACACAGTGGACATGTAGCATCAGGAGTAGACTTATTAAATTTGTTGCAAAGATACTGCAGAGGATATACACCAGTAAGCACTCTAGCTTTTATGTCTGCCTTCCTATTACTAATTTGGTCGAACTTTGATTGCCGCCAAAGATAATGCACTTCTACAAATGTCATTGACTTAGAGCTTAGGTATACCAGTGAACTTTTATTTTCCATCATGGCTGTAATCTTTTCAATCCATAATTTATCTATCGCTGACTTAACAATTTTTTTCCAAGCTAGTTTACTAGGAATATTATCCAAAAGATCATATACCGAGCCAAGATTATAAAGATGCAGTAGCTTTTCAGCAGAAATAAACCAACTATTAGACTTGTAAAGTTGCCTGATACAGAGTTCTTTCCCAATCCCATTTTGACGTATAATTTGACCCAATTTACCAAGAATCTGACTATGAATAAAGGCTTCCAATAGCAGATTACCACTAAGGATATAAACGGCAGCATCAGCTGTTCTATCAGGCATATTTAGCAACATCTTTATCTGTCTTTTGAGGATCAAATTTAAGTCGTCCAGGTTCTTTCTACTTAAAGATACGGAGTCAAGGCCAAAACATAGTCTAGGGCGAACATACTGGCATTCCAAAGTTTCATAGTAATTCCGGGGTTGAGGCCGTTACAGCCATGCATTCCAGCACCCATAAGTGAGGAGCAAGTCCTTTGCGCAAGCCTTATTCTTTCATGAAGTGTCCCAAGTTCTTTCGATTCCTATATGTGTATAATTTTCTACAGTTTCCATAATTCTATTATAAAGATAAAAGTCATCAACCCTCTCAAAGTTTCTTTTAGTATTAAAAATCATTACTTTACTTTTTGTCTCACTTAGAGAGAACTGTTCCTGAAGGCAAAGCATAGTTTGTAGTTCATAACTATCTTTAGCAAGAAGAACAATGTCATCGGCACAGGAAGGACTACCTAGATGGATAGAACCAATACGAAATCCTAGGCTTTGTTTTTCATACATAGGTCTAATAATGGGTTTATAAACATTTTATATAAGGCAGGAGACATAATTCCTCCTTGACGCACTCCTTGCTCCCCACAGAAGTATGTTGACAGTCTACCATTCCATTTAACCTTAGAAGTAAGTTTCTTATACCAGTCATATACTAGAAGCCAGTTAATTCCTTGTATCTCACATTGGTGAAGTCGCAAAAGTAGCGATTCATGCCAAACGACATCAAATGACTTAGTTGCATCCATAAATGTAGAGTACAATTTACGATTCTGGTCCGTAGCTTCATTGATAGCCTCTGTGAGTAGCAAGGCTTCATTAGTAGGCGATACGTTTGTGGTAAAACCTCTTTGAAGTTTATTCTGATATTTATCTATACACGGTTGGATCTTAGAAAGCAAAATAGTTTCAAACACCTTTCCAATTATACTACAAACTGTCTACGATATGAATTGAGGTCTTCAAGTGGTTTATTTTGTTGCTTATATATAGGAGTTATGATGCCTCTTTTAAATACTTCTGGTATTACTTGTTCACACACAATTCTATCAAAAATGAGTTTAAGAACTTGAGAGACAACATCAACACCATTCTTCAAATGTTCCGCCATAATATTTAATTCATCTGGAGCTTTTCCTGGTTTTAATCTAATTATTGATTCAGTAATTACGACGATCGAAGTGAACTCCACTTTACCATCTCCTACTGAAGTATTTTTGTGAATTTTTTCAGCATACATTATGTTAACTTTGACTATGACCAAATTGTCATCCGAAAACAAAGGAGTTACAGTTCTTTTACTAAATTTTTCAAAATATGACGCCCACCCAGTTATAATATCACTTTCCTTCTCAATGTGAACATCATCCACTATTAATTTAGACAGTTTTCTTAGGGTACCCTGCCTCTGTAAATTAACGAGTTTATGAAAAAATTTTGATTGAGATCAGCACTGGCCTAGCCGACTTATTAATATCATTATACAGTTTATACTTTTTTTCCGCATCTAACCTCCGTTGTGCTCCTCTCAGATTTTTCTTTGCTTCCTTACATTTAATCCATAATATATTAGATTTACATTTTTGACCACCATCTTTCTTTAAAAGTTCCAAAACGCTAACTTATTAATTTTACATAAAGATCGAGACTAACACAGGATGAAGAGCCTTCTTAACTTTTAACGGCCTTTTACCAGGTGTACGGGATTCTGCAACTGAATCACATGCACTCCAAACAAGTATGTTAGAAATTTCCAAAAGTTTTTCATTAGTAGTACCAGACTCTAGGTTCATTGACTTGACATGTGTATCTACCAGTTCTTTATATTTCAATAAGTTACATTTATTTCATTTTAGTTTATTTTGTATATGACCATCTTTAAAACATCTACAATTCCTGAGAATTTAATATTCGCAAATGTTGGTGCATGTGAGGACAAGTTTAATGCACAATTTTGTTGAATAGATACATTAGACACCACATCACTTGCAGTTGATATAATATAGTCAATCTGAGATTCATCTTTATCATTATGGTAAAAAAAAGGTACTAGGTTTCCGGTAACTATTGGGAACATAAAATCCAGCGTCACTTATTGCCTTTTTAAAAATTCTGTCTCGGTAAGTTTCTGGATATCTATGAAAAGAAGCATTCATATCTCCAAGCAGAACAATATCATAATCTGAGTATTTACAAGTGATTTCAAATATCTCTTGCAGACATTCACTATATTTAAGGTTATACTCCTTACCCCCAGTAGTTGGTAAATAAACAGCAATTAAACAAATAGGTTTAGGTTTCGAGTCTAGAGTGACAACACAAATTCTTTCGCTACCATCTGGTTGAATCTTAACGTATGGACTTAGTTTCTCGTGCCATAAAATACAATCACCCCCCACCCCCCACCCTCGTCTCCGCATGTGCTGTGTTGCTGGGTCATTACATTTCACAAAGCATCCAAATTCCAAATTGATTATCAGCAGCATATTTGTCTAAATTTGGTTTTTCAAGCGATCAAAGCCAATGTTCCTGAACAGCTAGAACATCAACCTGTTTTAAAATAGATGTTAGGTATATGTTGTTTGTGGCAAAGTTCTCCACATTGAATGTTGCAAGTTTAAGGGTCTCATGAGTGGTGGAGGTGGTTGGATGAACTGGTGCATCGGTGCAAGTGGCATTTTTTGATTCTGCACATGCCATGGATTGAGTATTACGTAATTTGGACGAACCACTGGAAAAAGAGGCACTACTGGCGGTGTTATGTTTGCATTTGACATTGATTTTGATTTCTGCCTGTTCGGTTTTCGACACCTTCTTTTGTATAAAAAAGAGGTTGATGGCAAGTTATGTTGGACGAGACCATGTGATAGCCTTGGTTCATCATTGGGTATTACAATGTTTTCATTACAATTTTGTTCCATGGACAGTTTTGAATCACAATCATAAAAAGTTTCTGCTTTACCACTGACACTTATATTTTCCGGTTGAATGTTTAGGGAATGTAAAATTGAGGTTGGGAGAATTTGTACTTTGTTCCGCAAATTTACTACTTTTTAAAATTAGAGAAACAGAATGTTACATTAGTACTCTTGGATTATCGGATTTCTCCAATCTCGATAGTTAAATTATGGAAATTTAAGTCCTCGCCAAGGCTCGGACTTAAAATTCCATTATTTAACTATCTCGATTGGAGAAATCCGATAATCAACTCGTACTAATGTAAGATCCTATATATCCCTAACAGTTTGTTATGAACAATCAACATGCCATGTTTATCTGAGCAAAATTGCCAAAGAAAATTGATAGAATATCATTATATTGAATCCAGAAATAATTCTTCTTTTCAGCACACTTCCACTTTGATAAAGTTGTGCTGATCCAAATTGCTTCATGGGACACCCATGGTATCAGGACACTTAGGCACCTGGACAGTTCAGCACCCATCTACAGAACTTATCATGATGTCAATAATTACTTAATAATACATCTTTATTCTTTCAAGTGCAGCTCATATATTTACATGTATCAAAGAAAATTGTGAAAGTACAATACACTTTGAAAGAACTGAAGTTTAAAACCAATTAAAAGTGTTTGTTTATAAAAAGTAATTTGATTTTTCATTATGGGCTGTTGTACTTTACATGAAGCTTGCTCTATATCAATTGTGAAATAATCCAAACAAAACAAAATATATTATGACAAGTGTGGACACAGAAAAATGTCTCGCCTGCATTCCGCATCAGTAACGAAAAAAAATTACGTCATAAGGCCAAAAATAAAATTTCATTTGTTTGCCGTTTCCGGCCGACTCTCCCTTTTACATCCGACTAGAATAATTTTTTTTCATGCGCTGGAAAAAGATTTTTTTTATTGTCATTTTCGGCATTTTGCATGGCCGTTGTGGTGTTTCTTGTTTTTTGTTGTTTTTTTTTTGGTGATTCGTCGTTCCCGATTCAGTATCGGCAAAACGTTTGAAACCATACCATTTTGCTCGCTCTCATTTCGATGTTTCAAGTGACATTGACAAATCATTACATTTATATCGGCAAAACGTTTGAAACGAACGAATATTAACCTTTTCAACAACGATGTTACAAAGGACATTGAATATTTAAATCCCACGAGGAGGATGGCGTCCCTCGTGCTTATTTTTAGCCTTGAATCCATGATATTACATTTAGAGAAAAACTATCTTCTTTTTCAAAAAAAAAAAAAAATAAATTCCCTCCCTACCTACCCACCTATTTCAGCCCTGAGTCGGCAACATCAAACGAACAATATTTTAATCCTGGCCTAAGCATGATGTAAATAGCATTAGATTGTTATCATTTAAAATATACAATGCATGGTTACAGAGTAATGGACCTAATCCAAAAACTGTAACTTAGTCACTGGACCATAAAATTGAGGTCATGTTAAGTTGAGACCTACAAGACACTCATGTACTAATCATTAGCAATCTATATACTAAATACTGTCATCCTACCATGCATGGTTACAGAGGAATTGCCCTAATCCAGAAAATTGAACATAATCCCTGGACCATGAAATTAAAGTCAAGGTCTGCATTCCGCATCAGTAATTAACAAAATTTTGTCATGAGCATCACATAAATAGGAATAAATTCTTATCATGTAAAATATACAATGCATGGTTACAGAGAAACTGACCCAATCCAAAAAATTTAACATAATCCCTGGTCTCTAGTGATTTTCACCATATAATAATATTAAAGTAACACTTGATCTGTATATTTTGCTATAAGATAATTAGGCCATGTAAAGCTTATTACCTGATTTATACAACCCACAATGAAGCCGGTGATGCATATCATTTCTAATTGCTCAGAGTGATCATTAGTCATTGACAAATTTAGAACAGACACTTAGTTTCAAGGTTTAGTGCATGAGTGAAGCATAGCTTTTTTCAATGTTGTATTTTCCCGAGTTATTAAAGAAAGTCAGGTAAGTACATTTTTGCATTTAAGGTTTTTATTTTGAAAGTCAGCCATATCTAGTATTTGCAATATTTAAAATCATTTTTCTTTGATCCTATTATTAATTCTCTTTATTTGTCTATGAAATAATACATATTAAGATGTTTGTTTGTGGAGAATGTGGTAAAAAGTACAAAAGCAAAAATGGATTAAAGAACCATACATGTATCATTTGCAAACTTTGTATGAAAACATTTTTATCATCACAAAAGCTTAAAAAACATAAATGTGAAAAACAAAATATTGCAGAAACATTTAACTGCCAATATTGTTTGAAAAAATATACTTCAGAACAGCGTTTGTTGCAGCACAAATGTACATACTGCATGAAATGCACAATGAAATTTTCATCTTTTCAAAGACTTCAGCATCATGTATGTACTTCTGTTGCCCAATGTAGATCTACCAGCAAAATAAAAGAACAAATCAAGAATGCCAAGAATGATGTCATTAACACTGATACTTCTAATTCAAGGAGTGAAAAAACAGGTTTAGAATCTGTTGTGACTGCTGATAATATGTCTTTGATGAACTTCAAAACTGAACAACTATCAGTTCCCAGCACTGTTGAAATTTTCAGTAAATCAGTATTAGGAAAACTTGTACCTTCAGATGTAAGCAGCCACAAAGAAAAACAATCAGTGAATGGAGATGTTCAATTGACAACAAAAGGTGCAGATAATAAGCATGCGACAGATGCCTTTGTAGGTACAAAGATGACAGATGATAACTGTACAAATATAGCTGATTTATGCATTACAGATACAAGCCTTGATACTTTCAGATTTAACCCAGTTGATTTAAACTTGGCAAATGTCACAATGTAACAAACTGAATATAAAATTGGATCATCCTTCATATCCTTTATATGGCTGGAACTTGAATAACATAATTGGTAGACCAACTAAAAACTATCACAGGTAATGGCAACTGCTTTTTTAGGGCTATTTCATTTGTCTTGACCGGAAAAGAATCAAACCATATGAAAATAAGGATGGCTGTTGTCAGTCATATCTTTCAGTTAGGAACAAAGCTCCACCCCTTGCTTAATCGTGGTCAAACATGTTTTGCCTATGTTTTGGAAAACAAAATTAAGATTAATTAATCAATTAAGATTGTATTCAAGTACGCTCTGCCTGAATCGAACCCGCATTCTCAGTGTTGACAGATCACGTGATCAATAGTAGATGAACAACCTAAACCACTGGACCAGCTAGACCCAAAATTGTTTGTTGATTTCTTGGTGTTTTACAATATTGTATAGGTTACTATATGTATACTCAAATGTTTATGGTTTTGATATTAAGTGGATAACTTTTATAAAGAATATTTTTGATAATTGTGGTCTATCAAATGTTTGGAGATCACAAAATTTCTACTCTTCTCTTTGGATAGAAAAATGCATTACTCAGCGTTTAAAAGATCAATTTTTCCAAAACTGGTCTGCAGATATTTTTAACTCACCAAAAACTATTTGTTATCGTTTATATAAATCGGAATTCTGTTTTGAAAAATATTTAATAGATTTACCTTGTTATCTTTCACAAATTCTGTGCAAATTTAGATGTGGATGTCATCACCTGCCAATTGAGGCAGGGCGATGGCAAGGGATTCCAAGACAAAATAGAATATGTATATTATGTAATTCACATGAAATCGGTGATGAGTACCATTACATTATGATCTGTAAATTTTTTAAAAAAGATAGAAAAGAATTATTACCAGATTATTGTCAATCAAATGCAAATACTTTAAAATTTGCAAATCTTTTTGCTTCACATGAAAAGGACATACTTTGTAAACTTTCTAAATTTGTGAAAATAATTTTAACAAAGGTCGCACCTCCAGGTTAAATGTATCATATATGTAATGTTTGCACATGCAATCTAATCTATGTAAATTATACCAATTGTGTTTATTTTCTCTGTAACTCTGTAGTTTATGAGAATAAAGTATTCTAAAGTATTCTAAAGTAACTCCACTTTCAGCAATTTTTCACTGTAGAAATGCATGTACCTTTTATCGGAGGGGGGGGGTGTCATAGCAGCTGTAGAACCATTTAAAACACAGTAAGGCTTGAACCCACAACCTTCAAGCTTTGTTTGTTTTTGTTGTCTTTAATTCTTAGTCATATTTATACTGAGTGATAAAGTAATAATGACGATCTATCACGTCATTTTCAAACAAGACCTCGAATTATTATATCTCGGTCCATATATTACCTGCACAAATCATTAATAGCATTGTAGTATGTTTCTTCATCCACAGTTTGATATTTTAGTTCTAATAGTTATGTTTTGTTTTCAGAAACATGGGCAAAATAAATAAATCCCTCAATAAAGTAAGAAGTGAAAGCCACACATTACTCAAATCAATAAGAAACTTGCAAGAAATTAGAAAAAATAGACCTTATAAAACAGCAGAAGCCGTAAAAGATATACAAAGATTAGCAAGGAAGACAAAAGCCGCATTAAAAAGTTTTAATGCAATTTTAAGAAACCAAATAGTAGGAAGTTTGGATAAACTTGTCAATAAATTCGACACTTTTTCTAAGGAGTTAGAAATTGCGCATATCCAGATGAATACCCAAGAAATTGAACACAATTACTCAAATCAATAAGAAACTTTAATATTGAAAAATTAGAAATAGACATACCCAAAATATTGGGAAACATTGACTACTTTACAAAGAAATTTGAGGGTGAGACTACACAGGCATGTTTTCTTTCCTAGCACATTTTATATAATAGTCCATTTAAGATTGAATACTGCCTTACTTCAGTTCAAATTTAAATTTAAAATTTGCATTTCATACTTCTGCATATCATAATAATTTCAAGTTTCAATAATCCTAAAAAAAAAAAAAGAAAAAATTAACATTGCAGCCCAAATGTAAGTAAGAAAATATGTTTCAGACAATTGAAAAAAAAATGCATGACTTGTATTTTATTTTGAAATTAGTTTTTGAAGAATTTATACTTGTAAGAATCTGCTTTAAAAAATTGATTTTCTTACCTAGGATGGTACTGAGCAAAAATGTATGGAGCAATCAAAAGCCAGTACATCTACAGCTACCAAGGCATGTTATTATTTTTTTAATGTATTAAACTGTAAATAAATTGCTCTTAATGAACATGAGTATATTTTAAAATTAACCCAAAATTACTACATAAATGACATAAAAGGAATTTTTTTATACTTACATTTGAATTGTACAAATATTATATGAAATATATAAGTTAATAAGTCCAAAACTGTTAATATTTTTCAAAAATAAATAACTATATAATTTCATCTTATACAAGTTAAATTGCAACATTTTTATGTAACTTTTACCGTTTTCATTATTCAGGATGACCATCAAGAACCAGGGGCATCAGACAATACAACACTATCAATTAATGCAGATTCACAGGCATGCTTATAATTTGTTACACATATCATAACAAAAATGCTTTACATATATCAGATAATCGTCAGTAATTATGAAAATAATATATAGATAAGTGTTTTGTTTCAATTTACTTTTCACAGAAGGGTGGTTTACTTGAATTAATATAATAAGACCCAATTAAATAAAATTGTAAACAATTTTATAAAATATTTTTTTAAACACTTTATAAATTTTCATGAACGATATGATATTTCTTTTTTGTAAAATATATAATTCAACCATTTCAACTACTATATAACATCAATAAGTATTTTCAACTAATCAAATTTTTTTTACAAATAGATAGAGCTTACAGACAGCGATGATGAGGCACTTTCGCAGTGTCCTCTTTTTTCGATTACAGTGGAGCAAGAGGAAGTTGAATAAATTTTTTTTGCTATGAAGATGATGAAGTTATGAATTTCTTGGACTTTGTAGATGTTTAATGATGTTTATAATACATTACTCCTTTTTGGGTGAACATGTCAAGTTTGATGTTTGTTTGATGGTGTTTAACGCCACTTTCAGCTATTTACAGCTATATTATGGCGTGCAGTTTTTATTGGGGGAGGAAGCCGGAGTACCCGGAGAAAACCCCCGACCTGCGGTAGGAAAACTGGCAATCTTTGTCAATTAAGTTTGGAGTCGAGTACACCCTGCCTGCAGTGAGAAAAAAACCCGCAATCTCAGTGTTGACAAACCACGTGATCAATAGTAGACGAACTACCTTGACCACTCGACCACCGTGGCCCCCCTGTCAAGTTTGACAAAATATCTCAACATAGCAGATGAATTATTATTGCATGTTGTGTATAGTTCTTGATTTTGCATGAAAACAGGTATATCATGTTCTTCTGGGAGAGCTTTCTATTCAGCTAAATTATGGTTTCCACATTTTATTTGCTGAGTTGGTTGAATATTCAAAAATATCCTGAATGAAACGTCATCATGCTTAAGTACATCTTTTGGTTTCCTTGTACATCTATCCAAAGACTTGAAAATATGTATTAGCATACCAAAATAAACAGACTTAAAAATAGAAGGGATCAGAATAATGTGTCCATTTAGCCTAATACAGGAAAACTGAGCTTAATTCAAAGCAAATTCCTTTGATTAAAAACAACAGTAAAACAAATAAAAATGTGTCCTGAATAAAGCTGAAATATTAATCGCTGGACATTACACAACACAACATTTCACAACCAGTATAAAATTCTTTCACAGTCTGCTACATCAAATATCAAGCAGCTTCATGAAAGTTCTTTGAATACTTTTTTAGTCCATCATTCAGTCTACCCAGTTTAAGATCATAAACTCCTAATTAACGCTGGACCGTGAAATTGAGGTCAAGGTCAGGTGACACCTACCAGACAGTCATGTACTGGTCATCAGCAACCTATATACCAAATATTGTCATCCTACCATGTGTGGTTAAAGAGGAACTGTCGTAACCCAAAAACTTTAACGTAGTCGCTGGACCGTGAAATTGAGGTCAAGGTCAGGTGACACCTACCAGACAGTCATGTACTGGTCATCAGCAACCTATATACCAAATATTGTCATCCTACCATGTGTGGTTACAGAGGAACTGTCGTAACCCAAAAACTTTAACGTAGTCGCTGGACCGTGAAATTGAGGTCAAGGTCAGGTGACACCTACCAGACAGTCATGTACTAGTCATCAGCAACATATAAACCAAATATTGTCATCCTACCATGTGTAGTTACAGAGGAACTGTCGTAACCCAAAAACTTTAACGTAGTCGCTGGACCGTGAAATTGAGGTCAAGGTCAGGTGACACCTACCAGACAGTCATGTACTAGTCATCAGCAACATATAAACCAAATATTGTCATCCTACCATGTGTAGTTACAGAGGAACTGCCCTAACCCAAAAACTTTAACGTAGTCACTGGACCGTGAAATTGAGGTCATGGTCAGGTCACAGGTGACTGACTGGCAAGTACTCATCATAAGGTACCTCTGCCTAGGGCTTGGACATACAAATATATGAAGCAAGATGTCAAGTGTTTACGCCGCCGCCGCCGCTGCTGGATTCCCATACATATGTCTCCTCTCCAGCTCCAGCGACTTTCGTCGCAGGCGAGACAATAAAATTGAACCCAACAAGTCTTTCTTCTAACATATACATTACATAATATAACATAACAAAATCTAAAAATGCCTTTTTATTATCAAATTATCTAACTAACTAATAAAAGAAACAAATATACACATTTTATGTTGTAAAGATAAGAATGCATTAAAAAAAAATACTAAGCATACCCTATAAATCATGAAATAATCCCAGAAATATAATTTAAGCCATGATCCTTTCTAGCATGGTCACAAGCACATTAATATGCATTTTAAAGGTTGAAGGATTTAAAAAAATACGAAAAACTGTAAATGAAATATTTTCTTTATTATTTAATTAGCCATTTATCACTTACAACATGAATTATATAAGGTTGTACTATAAGACAAGGTTGTGGCAAGCATACGTTTCGTATTCCTGATCTAAGCAAAAAAAAAACTATTTGTGTAACAAATAGTTTAAGACTTCTACATGTATACTTAAGACTATGTCCACAGCAGCAACAACTTCATGCGAATATCATTTTCCAGAATTGTTTATGAAAACATTGAAAAGGATATTGAAAATCTAGAAAATAAAATGAATATACTAGTACAACCATTTGATTACACTTACAGCTTACTAAGGCAAAAGAAAACTGAATTAGAAAAGAAAAGGGAAGAAATGGTAGAAGGGATATTATTAAGGTAAAGAGTTAATTGGCATGAACATGGGGAAAAATGTTCTCAGTATTTTTGCAAATTAGAAAGAAAGAATTATATAAAAAAGACTATCTCTGATGTAATTACTGATAATGGGGATCATATTACGAATCAGGGACAAATTTTACAAGAACAATGTGATTTTTTATAAAAAACTGTATCAAAAAAACTTAGAGTGTGAAATTGATTATGATGAAACATTTTTTAATCACAATGTTAAATTCACAGATGACCAAAGAGATCTTTGTGAGGGTAATATTACTATTGCAGAATGTGCTGAGGCCTTGAAAAACTAATGACTAATGGAAAGAGTCCAGGTTCAGATGGGTACACTGTAGACTGTTACAAATTTTTTTGGAAAGATATTGGACCTTTTATTTATAGATCTTTACATTTTGGGTATGAGACTGGACATTTTTCCCAATTTCAGTACCAAAGTATTATTACCTGTATACCCAAGGAAGGAAAAGATAGACGTTTTTTAAGTAATTGGAGACCAATTTGTCTCCTGAACACTGACATTAAGATAGCATCAGCAGCAATTGCAAATAGATTAAAACATGTTTTACCCAGTATAATCAGTGACACACAGAAAGGTTTCATTAAAGGTAGATTTATGGGGGAAAATACTAGACTATTATATGATATAATGCACTATCTTGAGGGACATGATATTACTGGTGTACTCTTTTTAGTGGATTTTGAAAAAGCATTTGATTCTATTAAATGGGAATTTTTATTAAAAGCTTTTAAGAGTTTTAATTTTGGTCCATCTTTCTGTAAATGGTTTAAGACCTTTTACAAAGATGCTCAGAGCAGTGTTATAAATAATGGTAACATATCCAGTTTCTTTTACCTGAAACGTGGCTGTAGGCAAGGTGACCCCTTTCTCCCTATCTGTTTATTATAGGGGTTGAATTACTCTCTATAAAATAAAAATCTAACCCAGAAGTTAAAGGCATTACAGTTAACAATAGGGAATCTCTCATTAGTCAATATGCTGATGATACATTTTTGGTCCTTGATGGTACTGAACACTCACTAAAATCCACAATGCAATGCTTCAATTCTTTTTATAAAGCGTCCGGATTAAAGATAAATGTTACCAAAACCAGAGCCATATGGATTGGAAATAAAAAGTATTCAGATCATATATTGTGTCCAGATTTAAGTTTAAATTGGTCAGATGCTAACTTTAAAGTACTGGGTTTAGAATTTTCTCTAGATTTAGATAATATGTTAGAAATAAATTTTGCAAAGAAAATTAAGGAAGTTTCATCTATTCTAAAAAGTTGGCATCATAGAAAACTCACTATGCTTGGAAAAGTTACTGTCATTAAAAGTCTAGCTATATCCAAGTTAGTGCACTTATATACAGCTTTACCAAATCTATCAGATTGTAAAATGAATGAACTTAATTCTTTATTTTACAGCTTCATATGGGATGGTAAAGCTGAGAAAATTAAACGTAATACACTTATTGGTGAATATAGTCAATGTGGTCTAAATATGGTTCACCTTCAATCTTTCTGTAGGTATCTGAAGATCAGCTGGATTAAAAGATATTTTTTAAATGTTAATGGTGACTGGCAAAATTTACTCTTACAAGAGTTGAAACTATATGGAGAGGAAAGAGTTCTTTACCTTCAAAAAGAAAAGTTGTTAGAAATTACAAATCCCGTCTGGAAGGATGTTCTTACAAGTATTGCTGTAGCCAAACCACTGGTTAAAGATTGCTTACCAAGTGTACTTTCCTTAGATACTAGTATCTTAAATTTTATGAAAGTAGAGGAAATTAAATTATATCTTAACTGGAAAGATAAAGGAATACAGTATGTGAAAGACATTTTCGATTTCAATGCAAAGAAACTTTTTTTCCTTTCAACAAATTAGAAAGAAAATCCAAACCAGTAATTATCTAGCCTATTATAGTCTTGTGTCAAACATACCTAGATGGATAAAAGATATAGTAAAGAAACATTCGGTTGGCTTTAATTTACAAACTTTTGTACCAGTGGATGACTTTATTAACCAAGTCATCGAACAGAAAAAAGTTAAATTTTTATACAGACAGCTTGTTAATCAATCTGTGCAGTTACCTACAGAAAGTTTTTTGAAATGGGAACAAACTTTAGGAATAGAAGTTACAAATTGGTCAAAATATTTTAGTATTTTGTATAAATCCTGTAGCAACACATACTAGTATCTAAGAAACTTTCAATTTAAGCTTCTCCACAGAGTAATTGCTACTAATTCATTATTGTATAAAATCAAACTTGTTGAGAGTAAACTTTGCACTTCTGTAAAAAGAGTGAAGAATCACTAGAACACATATTTTTCAGTTGTCCAGTTACTCACCAGTTTTGGGACCATCTTACTCAATAGTTGAGACTACATTATGTTGACTTATGGAAAATATAATATCGGGGGACACTAGAAGTTTATTTCTAAACTTGATGTTTATCATGTTATATCCATATTGACATGATTGACTACAAATAGAAATGTAACAAAAATATTTTTTGTTAGTAAATGAATGAGAGTTGAGGAATGTTATGAGGAGACATGTGTTTGAATAAATGAGTTTTTACATGTGTTTGAATGAATGAGTTTTACATGTGTTTGAATGAATGAGTTTTTTTTTAAATATACAATTTTAATATGTATATTTCGTTTGTTTCTCTTTCTACAGTACTTCCAATAATAGGTTATTCCAATTTTTTTTCCAAATGAAAAAAATTATTACAGTCATTTATTGTATAACTATGTATTATTACACAACCCTCATACCCCCTAGACAGGTGGTGTTCTAGAGGGCATTGTAAAACCCTGACTATTACCATATTAATTAAATTGAAAATTATTGGTATTATTATTTTCAACTTAATCAGATTATGCAAAGGGTAAAGAATACAAAAAAACATCAAAAGGCAATTATATTTCTTTTATTTGAAGAATAACATATCAAATTTTCCCTTTAAGATTTAATTTGTTAATTGTGTTGCTTTTCTCATGATATATTATTATTAACATTCAACGTTTATATAATTTACATTCGAGTACATGTACAACATTTGCAATTTACTAGAAAAAATTATAAAGTTATATTGTTTGTTTGTTTGTTTGTTTGATAGTGTTTAATGCCACTTTCAGCAATTTTTCGGCTATATCATTGCGTCCAGTTTTTATTGGGGGAGGAAGCCGGAGTACCCGGAGAAAACCCCTGACCTGCAGTAGGAAAACTTGCAATCCTTGTCAATTACGATTGGAGTCGAGTCTCAGTGTTGACAGACCACGTGATCAATCATGTCAATAGTAGACGAACTACCTTGACCACTCGGCCACCGAGGCCAATAAAGTTATATTGTTAAATATTCAAAATAAGACTATCCTATTTTAATATTTTAATCCCAGTATTCAAAGAAATATATGTGGTCCGAGTTGTCCTATTTTCTATGGGTCGAGTGGTCCTTATTACTAGAGAGGGGTATCGCCGAGCAAAGCGTATCGCTATATATCGCGATACGGGTCTGCCGTATCGCAATACATATCGCGATATATCGGAAATTTCTTATACATGCATTTGAAGTAAACCAGGTTTCTCAACAGAGAGTCGGCATTCCTTCTTTTTACTAGTATTTGTAACATGCAACAATAATGGATGATGTCTACGTAAATGTGTTGTCAAGTTTGTTGTTCCGCCTGAACATTTGATGGTCATTTTGCATGTGAAACAACCAGCGACATTTTTCAGTATAGTCTGGAGTGGCTTTTGACTTAATAAGTCTGAAATGCTTCCACACTGGAGTTTTTCCTTTTAAATTTTTTAAAATTTCTTCCCGAGGTGTCAAGACTGTCCTCCATTTTGCATTGCTATTGTAATTAGTGGTATTACTGGTATTACCGTACTATTCCGGGACTGAGTACATCGCAGTGCAATTTTGCATGCATTAAAGTTATATTAATTGGAATTCAAACATATTGAATAGCAAGAATACACAGGCAATTTTACGTAAATAAAGTAAAATTCAACTTTTTTTAGGATGTACATTTACGGAGTCTTGCGAATTTCACCGAGCATACCGGTATTCCGGTATTCAGATCCCGTACAGATACGGCGTATCGCCAATGACCCGAATCGCAATATACCGGTATACCGCCCACCACTACTTATTACGGCCCGAGTTGTCCGCAGTCTGAGTTGTCCGGTTACCAGGTAGAAATCTGTGTCATTTAAGATTGGTGTAAAGTTCAACCTGATAGTAGTGAGACTTGAACCTGCAACCACAGTGTGATCAATAATAGATGACTAACTACCTTAACCACTCGGCCACAGAGACCCCTAACATAACATTTGATTTTAACAAGGGAGATAATTATGTAAAAAAATTCGTCTAGGTATTTTCAATTAGATGCAAAATTAACTTTGAAAACTATCATCTCCCATCTCTTAAATGTATACCAAATACTATAAATGTGTATCAAAGTTCAAACATGTTATAAACTTGAGTGTTTTGCGGTACCCTCTGTAATGGCGGTATGCAACAGCCTTGAACAGGTGTAGGATTCATAGGTTTCGTTTACAAACTTTTGATACAAATCATGTGATAGCAACTACAATAAGAATCTACCTACCTTAATGTATCATAATCTGTAGTTTCATACAGTGTCGTTCGTGAGATGACAACTTACAACAAAATAAAACCCACTACTTTCGTTTTCAGAAATTTTCCACCTTGCAGGTTTTGGTCACGTGATCAAACGTGCATATAACAACAATTTCCTAAAACTATGCAGTGAATCCCGACCCCATCATCTTTTTGAGTAAACGTGTTGAGAATTTTCCAAACTACCATGCCAACTGAGGAAATCAAAAGTTTTGATTGGAAGAAATTGAGAATAGAATTTTCAGCAAAGAATTCGTTTATTGCACATTGGACAGAACATTTATGAGGCGATCCAGAGAAACTATTTGTTGTTCTTAGCGTGAAAATAATATTTTAAAAAATATTTTAATAGTAGTAGAAACCTTAAAGAGTTAATAATGGAATATCATAGTTTCCCAAAACGTTGACAGTAGAAAATTATCTGTAGAAAGTGGGTGGAAAAATATCTTTCTCTAATGTTGACTTGATATTTCAACCGTTTGACCGGTGTGGAAAATATAGTTCTCTAATTTTGACGTAATATTTCAACCGCTTGACCGGTGTAGAAAATACAGTTCTCGTCACTAGTGAATTTCTTGTTCTCAGCAGTTGATTGGTTTTAAAATAATATCGCCACAATAAGAACTTATGACGTCATAAACCTGTCTTGTTTGTTTATATGTGTGATTTATATGCCCTCAATGGGCCCCTTTAATTGGGCTTAATAAAGAATTTGAATTTGAATTTGAATAAACAAAACCCCTTCCATTTACCGCGTATTCAAGTCATGAACGTAAAATTGAGGTTGGGAGAATTTGTACTTCATTTTGCAAATTTACTACATTTTAAAATTAGAGAAACAGAATCTTACATTAGTACTCTTGGATTATCGGATTTCTCCAATCTTGATAGTTAACTTATGGAAATATATGTCCTCGTCAAGGCTCGGACTTAAAATTCCACAATTTAACTATCTCGATTGGAGAAATCCGATAATCCACTCGTACCCATGTAAGATCTTATATATCTCGGTCTCTCCTACTTTACTGCTATAAGTTATTTTTAGATTTCAAAAAAGCTTTTGATACTGTTAATTATAATATTCTATTATCAAAACTAAGTTTTTATAAGTGTGATGACCACTCAATAAAATGCTTTTTTCATCTTATTTGACAGATTGAATACAAAAAGTTGGTCTTGGCACAGTAACATCAGAGATAAAAATATAAACTTGGGGGTTCCACAAGGATCAATACTTGTTTCTTTACTATTTCTCATCTAAATCAATGATCTACCCTTTTCTCTGGAATATTCTGAATCAGACTTGTATGCTGATGACACAACTTTACATCTCTCATCTAAGGATAATTCCTAATTTAAACATGTATCTTAACAAAGACTTTAATAATGTTATTGAATGGAGTAAAAAAATTATATGGTTATAAATAGCAAGAAGTCCAAAAGCAATAGACTTTCTGTCTTCATATAACGTCAAGAATTGATAATAACAGCACCATAATTGTTGGTAGTACGAGTACCCTATTGGTTTTGTTTGGAAATTGTTTAACGCCACTTTCAGCAATTTTTCAGCTATATTACAGATTTTATTGGGAAGGAAGCCGGAGTACCCGGACCTTCGGTAGGAAAACTGGCAATCATTGTTAAAAAAAGATTGTAGTCGAGTACACCCTGCCTGCAGTGAGAATCGAGCCTACAATTGCAGTGTTGACAGACCACGTGATCAATAGCAGACGAACTGCCTTAACCACTCGGCCATCGAGTCCCCTTATGAGTGTGCAAATCATCATCTTCCATTGATTTATGATAACATCTTCCACAGCCATAATTTCAGTTGACAATAGGACTATTTTTTTTGTTTGCCAAAGGTAGACAACATTTAGTCGACATGCTCATTAGCAATGTTATGCATCGCTTATTACGACAAGCCAAATATCAATGTTAGGGTAAATGCTAAATTATAACTGATCAGATGATTAAATTTACATTCTCACGTAACTTATTAGCCGTAGAAGAAATGGACAGAAATTATACAGTAATGTAACTTAAAATCTGCGTAGTGTTAGTCTCCAAAATATATGAATAGGTACCTTTTTCATTGAAAAATGTATCATTTGGTAGTTGTAAATTATCAGAATATATCCATGCCTCAATCCTCATCTTAAGCATGTTAAGCCCACCGGGGGGGGGTGTGGGGGGTAACTTGCTATATATAGGGTAATAAGGATGTGCGGCCCGAATGTATCACATTTTAACCTCTACAAAATATATGAAAAGGTAGTTTTTTATTGAAAAATATATAATTGGGTAGTTGTAAATTATCTAAATATATCCATGCCTCAATTCTCATCTTAAGCATGTTAAGCCTATGAAAACAACAGTGATTTTACAAATAAGAGTGTTCCATTAACATCACTTGATCATTTTGGTAGTGACTGTACCATTTTGTCAATGGGGATGTGCAGTAATAAAATATATATTAAAATATATGTTTAAAAATTCAA
Organism: Limnoperna fortunei; assembly: GCA_944474755.1. NCBI lineage: Eukaryota > Metazoa > Mollusca > Bivalvia > Mytilida > Modiolidae > Limnoperna > Limnoperna fortunei. Next base: position 49,054,993 of record OX104125.1, read on the forward strand.
TATATGATTAGGTCCTGTTTTATAACGTCCGAAAATATATGAATAGGGTGGGTTTTCGAATCTCCGTCCGCAGACCGACCTGTACCTAAAAGTATCCTTAGTCCCCCCCCCCCCTTTTCCGTGGTATTTAGATGCAGATTTAAAACCTGTAATGATTACACACTCATTTATGCGTGAATTATATTAACCCACCCTCCCATTTTGTTCAATTTTGATCTTGCGACTTTATTTTAAATGATTTATATATGGCGGACATTTGTGTCAAAAAATGTTATTTATTTTTATACGAATTGATATATTTATGTACATTGTCTTTTATTTATAGATATTTTTACTCACATCAATAATCTATTTTTGTGTTTTGTTTATATTTATTCCCCTGATATTATTTGGAACACTTTAAACCGTTTATCACTGTGACAGAACAATTGTTAAACCATAGCATGCATTAAATGAAGAACTATAGTATATATATATATATATATATATATATATATATATATATATATATATATATATATATATATATATATATATATATATATATATATATATATATATATATATATGAACTTTACATACAATAACGGAACTACGTCCATAGTCGTAGAACCCATAAAAAAATGGTGCAGTCGGTTAAAATAGTAGCACGGTCGGTTAAGGGTCGACAACCCGTTTACCGTGAATGTTTAAATATAGATAAGATAAGATGAGATAATTCCTTAATTCCAATCATAGGGCCCTATACAGAGCATTAATGACAATCACTGAATTACATAACATTACAATGCAGAACTGTTACACTAGATTGTTGATTACAAACATTACAAAGAATAAAATGGTATGAAAACAGCACATTATTTGTTATAGTTATCTCTTTTATCATATAGTACTTGTAAAAAATCTGCTAATTTACAGTTGAAATCATAGTTTTCGTTTGTCATTAGCCAGTAGAACAAGCTATTATTATTAAGGGATATCAATGAAGGGAATTTACTTTGTAAAACGTTTTAAAAAATCTAATCTTAAACTAGAGTATAAAGGACATGCTAATAAAAAGTGAATTTCATCTTCAATATTTCCTGTGTTACAATACAAACAGATTCTTATCTAGCTGTTCTTGCTAATTTTTCTAATTTACCAGAAATAATGTTTGGACTTCTTTCATGTCTGCCAACCTCAATGCGCAATCTATGATTGCTTAATCTAAATCTAGTAATGATTTTTCTTTTATCAAAATTTTTAATATTTAAGTATTCTTCAAAGGAAAAATTTTCTTTGAATCTGAAATAAGTATCTAATTTTCCTGTATCATTAATATTATTGTTTCTTATATTGTCCCAACTATTCAAAAAAATATAGATAGGGTTTTCCATAAGCTATTATTTGTCACTAACCAAATTGCACCAGAGATCGTAAAGGTAGCTGTTTTATATTGAATGTTATCTTTAAAAAAATTGATTTATGTTGTTTCACAATTTAAAGATTTAATGAAATTCTATCATTTTTTATTTCAATTAAAAAAAAAAACTGGTACGGTTTTCCGTACCAGCAATTTAAAGTGGTACAGTCGGAACCGTACAAAAATGTACCGCTTGCTACGTGTATGACGTCGCATAATAACGGTACAACATTATACATTTATTTACTTTGATATAGGTTAATACCTGGTTTTATCAACCCTGAAAAAATTATATCCACCGAGCCAACGGCGAGTGTGGATATTATTTTTGAGGGTTGATAAAACCAGGTATTAACCTATATAAAAGTCGATGAATGTTTTATTATATGACTATTTTTACTTTTACACTGGAAGTCTTTAATAAAAAAGGATAACAATAAAAATTTATTTCAACAATAACAACAGTAGGCGATCACATTTTAAATTGAAATATTCACATTTTCCAATTAAAATTTATAGTAAAATTAGAGCAATTATGAAAAAATGGCAAAAACAGTTCCTGTTCATTCACAGTTGCAGAACTTGTCTGCTGCTTCGTCAGCCATTTTGAACCAATGTCAACAAATAGAATGATTTAAAAGAATGATTTTGATTGGCTGATGTTTTTAATTCAACCAATCAAATTAATGCTTGTTTCTCCATTGTTGAATTCTATTTTTAACTACTGAAAAGTGATAAATATTCTATTTTTAGCTATTCAAAAGTCAAAACTTTTATATCAATCTATTTTTATCTACTTTGAGGTTAACACACTGTCTGCATAATACTTTTCATGATACCCTGGTCCAATCAAAATTAAGATAAATGTTAATCATATAATAAAATGTAATGATCGAGTAACAGCAGTAAAAGTAACTGCAGCGTAAAATGATGTAGCTACAGCATAAAACAAGGAACCACGGCATATACATTTGTAATGACGACAAAAAGCTTACTAGAGCTTATGTTATTGTAAATGTTTAGCATAATCGACTATAAATGAATGAAGGAACCACTGTATATAAGAGCATGAAGAGATTGAGATTTGACACATAAATTCCCACTTTATGGACGTCGGACTGTTTTTGAACTTCCCAACATAATTAACACTATCTGTTTAATTAACAATTGTGTGAAAAAAAAATAAAATTGGGGAGACATAATAACGAGGTCAGAATATTTTGCAAAAAATTGTTGTCTTATGCATTTGGAATAAGTATTTTCTCACTGAAAGTTATTGATATTCATATACTGCTCGTGAGAGTTATATACATGTAAATCAAATCTATCTGACCCCTTTAAAGGAGGTAGCATACACATGTAAATCACAGCTATCTGACCCCGTTAAGGGAGGTAACATACACATGTAAATCACAGCTATCTGACCCCTTTAAGGGGGTAACATACACATGTAAATCACATCTATCTGACCCCTTTAAAGGAGGTAACATACACATGTAAATCACATCTATCTGACCCCTTTAAGGGAGGTAACATATACATGTAAATCACATCTATCTGACCCCAGGTAACATATACATCTAAATCACATCTATCTAAGGGAGGTAACATATACATGTAAATCACATCCATCTAAGGGAGGTAACATAATGTTAAAATACTAAAATAGCAAAATTTAAGGAAACCGATAATGATATAAAACAAATGTGGTACATGTATATACCAAGACTACAGGTTATATGGAAAAAAGAGTGTACAAGAGCTGGAATGGTGGGGAGTTGGGGGTACGGAACGCAAGAAAAACAACATCGAACAAATATTGTATAAAAGTCGCCTTTAATAAGTTTTACTATAGATACCATTATAGAACTTACACACTACAGTAATGGAAGAGGGAAGTCTGGCATGCCATAAACCTGGTTTTAACATCATTTCTTTTAAATCTCTGTACCATTGCTGCAGTTGCTATATTTTTGGTTGTTGGTTCTCGACTTTGATTTCTGGATTGTCATTTTTGAAAGTTGACTTGGTGTTACGGTATTTTGTTTATTGCTTTCACTCAATCTTTTCATATCAAGTTTTAAAGAAACACTCGAATGGAAAAGTAGATTCACATTCGTTTTTAATAATAAGAATGCAGTTCAACTTTGTACACTTAGGACTAACGACCGCATTCAAATAAAGATAATGGCTAAAATGATATAGAAAAAAATAATTGTGTTTCCACTATGTTATACGAACGAATGAGAAATGCAATCCTTTTTATTCTGTATTGAATTTACATTACACATATACATAAATACATTCGGTTAATTTCTGATTAGTCGCCTGGTACCCTTATCTTACCTTCCAACGATATGTATATTGATGTAGTATTCCTCGCCTGGTACCCTTATCTTACTTTCCAACGATATTTAGTATTCCTCGCCTGGTACCCTTATCTTACCTTCCAACCATATTAATCTCTTTCATTCCATGCAGACAAGCCCCATCGTATGACCGAACTGTTGTTAAGCTCCATAGCATGTTGCCAAGACTGTGAACGACTATTTTACTGTATACGTTTCGCTTTATTTTTAAACTACTGTAGCAAATTGTAAACAGGAAAACCGCAATCTTTGTCAATCAAAGATGTAGTCGAGTACACCCTACCCCTAGTACGACTTAAACTTTCAACCTTAGTCTTTAAACTTCTGTGATTAATAGTTTATGACAAACTACATTAACAACACAGACACCGAGGTCACGTGACGTTATCCTTATATTGGCTGAGTTTGGTTGATTTGAATGCATGGTATTTTAGCCAGTGTCAGCAATTTTTCAGCTATATCATTCAAACAAAGAAAACATTGCAATTTTAAAACGAGTATACATTTGGTACTCAATTTATAGTTTTACTTTGATTACATTTTCTGCACACACAGAAAATACTTGTAAATTACAAGACGGAAATAAATGTTATGCTGCCGTATATTGTCTCAATGGCGCGATAATATTGTAAGCTGAATTTCATCCTTTAGTTCTATTGTCATTTGTATCGCGCAAATTAAATAAAACGTGACTAAAGTAAATAATTATGTTTTGTGTTTTGTTTGTTTTTTTTTTGAATGATGTTAAGCATTTCAGCATTTTGGAAGCTATATCTAGTTTTTATGGGAACAGGAAGTCGGATGCCAGGATATAAATGTAGCAGACAAAATGCTGAAAGTGATATAAACCTCCAATCAGTCAGACTTATTACATACAGCACATAACTAACAATAAAGTGGCATAAAACTCCAATCAATCTGACTTATGTAACACATTATAACAGAATCTTCCAACTTATTAAATGTGACTCACTTTATCTTTATAATGTTGCTTCTAATCAATTTAAAATATTTTTATTGACAATCAATTTATAAATCTGTTTAAAATAATGAAGCCATGCAGTCTTTTCTAATTTTATATTTTATCATATTCTTAAATGGATTACCTATTTAACATCTGGATGGTTTCTGTTTAAAGTCATATTTGATAACATGATTCTTTACAAATAGTAAAGGGAGTTAACTCTAACTCAAAATAGGATGAAGCAATTTTTCATGAATGCAAAATACCAATAATAAAACAGATTATCAGTATTACAATTAACACAATGTTTTTGCATAGCTCGAATAGTAATTGACTAAAGGGTAATAAATACCTAAAGAACTGAAGTATTATTGGTTGCTATTTAACTATAATTTAAAATTAAAGTAAATTCAGACACAGGACAGGACATGACATTACATTACAATTTAATTTATACATGATTAACAAGTCGGGGTTTTTGAGTCCGCCGGTCCGCTCCTGACTTGCAAAGTGATTAACTGGAATCCTAGTCTACTCGTACCTCAACCAGCTCGTACCTTTGATATATTTGGTAGATTGAAAAGTAACACAATCTGAAAATTGCTGATATTATGTTAAACTAAAAAATAATTTATTATCACATTTATTGTCATGATAGCACAAACAAGAACAAAGCAAGCAAACAAAACCATTAAACACGCGACAATTTAATAAGCAAGATGCATATCTCATAAGAAATATATTTAAAAAATCGGCGCTTATGCTTTTTGGTAGGCTATAGACACTATAAACAGTTATATTATATATATTTTAATATCATATTTGTATTTAATTTAGGTGTCTTGTGAATTCGGTCCGTTCAATTGCCGCAGAAGTTGGCTGGCGGAGATCTGGTCGCTGGTATGTCCGACAACTTGAAAAATTCCGCCTGACTGGTATGGATTTCGTAGTGGATCTCTGCTGCCGACTTCGGATGTAATCATTTTTAGTTGTGTGGGTAGAAGAGCAGTTTCTTCTTGTTCTTTTGGAAGGCTTCTCATCGCCGGATTTATTTGATAATGCGACGATCAACATCGTTCTGTTTTTTTTTTTGTTTTTTTTTTGTTTTTGTTTTTTTTTTTTTTTTTTTGTTTTTTTTTTTTTGCTTAGTACTTTTTTACGCCTGCTTATAATAGGTTGATTTTAATTTAAAATAGAATATGATCTGCTGATCACAAGTGAGGGAAGCAGATATTTTCTTGGCGAAGATCCCAAATTACGTTTTAAATGTGAATGTGTCTGAATAAAATTAGTTAACGACAGTTTAAAATGACAAACCTTGGTATTTTTACTGAGATCAAACCAGTGTTCCCCTTGTTTTATTGGACAGCACAGATCGTTATATGCATGAGAAAAAAATTAATTTTCAAATTCTTTTAAGTGGTATTATAAATCAGGCGTTAATACCGACTCTTGTTGGAATTAAATACACCACTCACGGCTCAGGACCAACGATGCATATACTAATCGTGGCCCGGGACCAACGGTTTTACTAATCGAGAAACATATGGTTATATTTCGTTGAAGAATGAAAAACATGACAGTGTAAATGCCGTATACGCCGGGGCAATACTGTGAGAGTTCACAGTGCTCGACATACAGAGCTGCCAAGTGCGTTCCTGGGTGGCGGAAAGTGGAAACCCCCTTGGGGGGTAATGTCATAAAGCCTGACTGCAGACCACAGTAGGTAACTCGTTTGCCACGCTCCTTGCACGAAAAAGATTTCTTTTGAAGATGTCGATAAGGGTAGGCACGTTTTAGCTGCTACAATATAGTCCAAATGTTCTGCCCCAACCCATACCCGATATATATACAGTAGCATTTAAAATCCTTGTCATTTGGTAAATATTTCCCGAATTTATTTATTTGTTTAACTTGTCCTCGTCTCTGAATATAGCTGAAATACTGCTCGCTGGGCATCAATCAATCAATCAATCAATCAATCAATCCATCCATCCATCCATCCATCCATCCATCCATCTATCCACGCTTCGCGGTTTATTCAGCGTAAATCGACCCAAAGTCGTATTCATCCAATAATCTAACCAGCAATTGAAAACAAACCTTTAATAAATTACTAATATTTTAAGTTATAACAAATGAAAGAGTACGTGTCTATCACAATTTATAAGTTTTTCTTTGGGTTAAACTACCTAAACATTTACCTGAACATTGCTTGACAAGGTTTGTGTACATAGAATGCTAACACTGGAGTGTCGATTTTATCAATAACTATTCTGGAAATAATGAATGAAATAATCGCTTTCCTGAGTTTCAATCTTAGCAAACTTTCAATTATTACTAATGTGCCGTTATTTCAGATTTTAAACACATTTAGTCAAGTCTGAGGAGTGTGATCAAGGGAGATAAATCCATGTATTTCATTTCACTTACGATAATGCCAGCTTCGACGTGCTTGCCTATTTAATTGGTTCAGGAAATATATTCCGAATTTCAATTCGAAAATATCTCTAATAGACAAATTATATAAGAAATAACACATTTTACTATAGAAGTGAGCTCTTTTTTATTTAGTATTCGTTTGTTTGAATGGTAATTATCACCAATTTTTAAGCATATCGTGGTGTCCAATTTTTATTGGCGGAGGAAGCCGGAGTACACGGAGACAACCCTAGTCCCTCGGTAGGAAAACTTGCAATCCTCGTCAAGATTGAAACCGAGTACACTTTACCCGCGTTGAGGCTCAAACCCGCAACCTCAGACCATGTAATCAAAAGTCAGATGACTAACTACCTTAACCACTCTGCAAATGGGGCCCTTTGTTTGTTTTCAAATATAACGAACTCTGATTTATATGCATTAACTCGTTTAGATGAGCCGTAGACACTTTGTCAAGTGACATAGAGTTAATGTTCAAATCCGAAATCCCAAACTCTCGCGCACGATATTTGAGTGCGGGGGGGGGGGGTGTAAAGGTGTTAAGAGATATTTCTTTGATGTAATTGTATATTTAATGTGTCTTGTTTATTTATTACCTGACACTTAACTTTGATAAAAGGTAAAAATCAAAGACCAATAAAAGACCTACATAATAAGCTGGGAAAATGTAAATTAAGATTATGATTTTCATACAAAAATTAGATTAAATAAACAGTATGTTTTTAAAAAATATGTCTAATTCAGTAAAAATCAGTCAGTGGTAAAAATGCAAGGGCAAACAAGAGAATAATAAATATCTAAAGTCACAAAAGAGATTGAATGAATTTTTATTTATTTTGAGATCTAAAAATTTTCCTGTATAACTATTTTAAAAATTCAAGTTATATTTAGATACTACTTATAGAATGAAATTTAAAATACAAAGGATCGTATATGAAGTCCTTAACATAAATTTAAAAAGCTAATCAAAATTTTGCAAAATGTAGTAATAATTCAATAAAAAATAATTCAGTTCAGTTAAAAAATCACCAGTTTATATATAAAAAAAACCACAAAAGTTAATTATTTCATAAATTGTGTTGCAAAATGCTGATCTTCTTCTAACATTTTTGATGGTTTATTTTAAAGTGTGAGAATAGTAAGTTCTTAACAATGTTTACACACATGAATGTTAGTTTTCCGTTTGTAATTGCAAATCTGTTGAAAAAATTTTCATTAAGTGTAAAAATAATTCAATGGAAATTTGATTTGTCGGTATCTTTTCTTTGATCTTCCGACGATGCTTGACGGAAAGACACGATAACTGTCGATCTTACCCCCTCCCCCCACCAAAACCCCACAGAACCACGTGAGCAAGGGATTTTGATATGGTCAATAGGAAAGCTGAGCAAACAGAGATAGTTCCAAGATTCAGGTCCAAAATTTTGATTGAGGCAAATGTCAACAATTATATGGCACTTGTTAAATGGAATTGCTTGGTCCTCGACTATGTGGACTATATGTACATGGAAATAAATTTATTGTAAAATGCGATCACCGGACTTCAAACCAATATTTCAGAAACATGTACAATTTATGAACAATTTATGGCATTTTACAACAGCTTAACCTTGAAATTATGGAGTATAAACTTGCGTGCAAATGCAAGTAACAGACGCATTATCGCGTTTTCACTGGAATAGACCCAAATATTTCTGACCAAGTAGTTTGGAAATCTTTGTCAATTACCACATAAGTGGTTTTTTTGCGATGTGGTTTAATTTTCGCTATATTCGAGGTAAAAGTTGGACCGCGAAAATAAAAAAACGCGCGAAATATTGAGACATATGATAGAGTTATTCATTATGTTTTCGGACAGCGAAAATTACATTACGCCAAAATAAACTCACACAGTTTTTTCAATAAGAACGCTAAATTTTTCCCACGCGAAAAATCACTTATACAGTTTTATTGGAGTCGAGCACACCCTGCCCGCAGCCTAAGTGTGTGTTGACAGGGGCGTTATTAATAGTAGCTGTATACCTACCATAACCACTCGACCACAGAAGCCCCAAACAGGGTAAACAATATAAATAGACAATCGTCCCTAGTAAAAACTTTTATCAAGATTGCTACTCATCTCTTTAACGCAAACCAAAATGTAAGCCCAACCTAAGGATAAACTCCAATTCATGTCTTCAGCTCTGCTGATTTTCCATAGAGGCCTTCATATTTGAGTTCAGAGCTTAAGAAGGGGCAAAATATTAAGGAATATAAATGTTAATGTTACAACGGTAATAAAATATGATATTTTTGAAAAAAAACAACAATGGTTTATACACAACAAAATAACTTTATAACTTCTTCTTAACACTAGAGATGATAACATTATATACAGATGTCCACTGTAACTCTAAGCGACTAGACCTAATGGTGTCTACCACACATACATATGTACAGCCATACACACACAAACAACCATACGCTCAAATTGAACATACATGTATAAAAAAATCATTTGTCGTATTCTACTAGCCAATTTGTTGTATATTAGTAGCCATCTTGAAAAGAATAATTTAGCAAGAAAACACACATCCTCACAAGTCAGTGTTTCTGTGTCTACATGTGTCCACGAAACACATGACAAACTTAGATAGGAAATTCCCGGGCTAGAAGATTTTCGTATGACGTCAATCCTTCAAAATATCAACTAATGAAATCGCTTGAAAGAAGCAAGTGTTTGGCGTTAGTCATTCTTACTCATTCTTGAGTGGGAAGAAAATGTAACGCAACTAATAAATTACACGGTAATAACAAACTATTAACACTACTGTACAAAATACACTGATTTTCACATCGTCTATGCAACACATCCGTGTGGTTTATTTACAATCAACATCGGGATATCCCCTAACCAAGTATTGAATGAAAGCGAGCTTTTGATTGGCTACATTAAGGTATGATGTAGCCAATCAAAATAGTGACTTCTAGCCCGGGAATTTCCTAGCTAAGTTTGTCAGGGTTTCGTGGACACACATGTAGACACAGAACACTGACTTGTGAGGATGGAAAACACACTGAACATACCTTCCTTATGAATCCCTGATATGAAATAAAATAACAAAAAACGAATTGGGAGAATATATTACTATTAGCTAAAAATTCTGTTTGTGGAAAAAAATCAATGGCCAAATGCAATAGAAAATGTCAAATTCAGCTAATAAAACTGCACAATACATGAAAGTATAAACAAGTTCGGCACACTCCTCCCATAACATACTCTCATAAAACTGTGAGAAATATTTGTTTTATTTATATTTCTTTATATATTTTAAAATGTACATAAATGAAAATAATATAAAACATTGTATCTATTTACAAATTTATCCATAACAACAAGTTTTGTTTAAAAAAAGTTTCAAATGCATACTTGTGCAAATATGCTTTTGTATACGACATTAAATAATGCTGTATATTTAACGAGCTTTATGTTTACCTATTAAAACTGATTTATTGCAGATCAACATTGATATACACGAAAATCTGTTGCAGTTATTACTATAATGTACAGGTAACATCCTTACCTGACAGTGACCTTGGTACTGTAATGTACAGGTGACATCCTTACCTGACAGTGGCCTTGGTACTGTAATGTACTGGGGACATCCTTACCTGACAGTGGCCTTGGTACTGTAATGTACAGGTGACATCCTTACCTGACAGTGACCTTGGTACTGTAATGTATAGGCGACAGCCTTACCTGACAGTGGCCTTGGTACTGTAATGTATAGGCGACAGCCTTACCTGACAGTGGCCTTGGTACTGTAATGTACAGGTGACATCCTTACTTGACAGTGGCCTTGGTACTGTAATGTACAGGTGACATCCTTACCTGACAGTGGCCTCGGTATTGTAATGTACAGATGACATTCTTACTTGACAGTGGCCTCGGTACGGTAATGTACAGGTGACATCATTACCTGACAGTGGCCTCGGTACTGTAATGTACAGATGACAGCCTTACCTGACAGTGGCCTTGGTACTATAATGTACAGGTGACATTCGTACCTGACAGTGGCTTCGGAACTATAATGTACAAGTGAGATCCTTACTTGACAATGGCCAGGGAATTGTCATGTACAGGTGACAGCCTTACCTGACAGTGGCCTCGGTACTGTAATGTACAGGTGACATCCTTAATTGACAATGACCAGGGAACTGTAATGTACAGGTGACAACCTTACCTGACAGTGGCCTCGGTACTGTAATGTACAGGTAACAGCTTTATCTTACAATTGCCTATATACTGAAATGTACAGGTGACATCATAACCTGACAATGGCCTCGGTAGTGTAATGTACAGGTGACAGCCTTACTTGACAATGGCCTCGGTACTGTAATGCACAGGCGACAGCCTTACCTGACAATGGCCTCGGTACTGTAATGTACTGGTGACATTTTTACCTGACAATGACCTCGGTACTGTAATGTACAGGTAACATCCTTACCTGACAATGGCCTCGGTACTGTAATGTACAGGTGACAGCCTTACTTGACAATGGCCTCGGTACTGTAATGTACAGGTAAATGCCTTACCTGACACTTGTCTCGGTACTGTAACGTGCAGGTAACAGCATTACTTGACAATGGCCAACGATACTGTAATGTACAGATGACATCATTACCTGACAATGGCCTCGGTACTGTAATGTACAGGTGACATCCTTACCTGGCAATGGCCTCGGTACTGTAATGTACAGGTGACATTCTTACCTGACCGTGGCCTTGGTATTAAAATGTACAGGTAACATCCTTACCTGAAAATGGCCTCGGTACTGTAACGTACAGATAACATCCTTACCTGACAATAGCCTCGGTACTGTAATGTACAGGTGACAGCATTACCTGACAGTGTCCTCTCTACTGTAATGTACAGGTGACATCCTTATCTGGCAATGGCCTCGGTACTGTAATGTACAGGTGACAGGGTTACCTGACAGTGGCCTCAGGACTGTAATGTACAGGTGACAGCATAACCTGACAATGGCCTCGGTACTGTAATGTACAGGTGACAGCATTACCTGACAATGGCCTCGGTATTGTAATGTACACGTAACAGCCTTACCTGACAATGACCTCGGTACTGTAATGTACAGGTGACAGCATTACCTGACAGTCGCCTCTGTACTGTAATGTACAGGTGACATCCTTATCTGACAATGGCCTCAATACTGTAATGTACAGGTGACAGCTTTACCTGACAGTGGCCTCAGGACTGTAATGTACAGGTGACATCATTACCTGACAATGACCTCGGTATTGTAATGTACACGTAACAGCCTTACCTGACAATGACCTCGGTACTGTAATGTACAGGTGACAGCATTACCTGGCAGTAGCCTCTGTACTGTTATGTACAGGTGACATTCTTACCCGACAGTGGCCTCGGTACTGTATTGTATAGGTGATATTCTTACTTGACAGTAGCCTTGGAACTGTAATGTACAGGTGACATTCTTACTTGACAATGGCCTCGGTACTGTATTGTATAGGTGACATCTTTACTTGACAATGGCCTCGGTATTGTATTGTACAGGTGACAGCCTTACCTGACAATGGCCTCGGTACTGTAATGTGTAGGTAACAGCATTACTTGACAATGGCCTCGATACTGTAATGTACAGGTAACAGCATTACTTGACAATGGCCTCGATACTGTAATGTACAGATGACATCATTACCTGACAATGGCCTCGGTACTGTAATGTACAGGTGACATCCTTACCTGACAATGGCTTCGGTACTGTAATGTACAGGTGACATTCTTACCTGACAATGGCCTCGATACTGTAATGTACAGATGACATCATTACCTGACAATGGCCTCGGTACTGTAATGTACAGGTGACATCCTTACCTGACAATGGCTTCGGTACTGTAATGTACAGGTGACATTCTTACCTGACAGTGGCCTTGGTACTAAAATGTACAGGTAACATCCTTACCTGACAATGGCCTCGGTACTGTAATGTACAGGTAACATCCTTACCTGAAAATAGCCTCGGTACTGTAATGTACAGGTGACAGCATTACCTGACAGAGTCCTCTCTACTGTAATATACAGGTGACATCCTTATCTGGCAATGGCCTCGGTACTGTAATGTACAGGTGACAGAGTTACCTGACAATGACCTCGGTACTGTAATGTACAGGTGACAGCATTACCTGACAGTAGTCTCTGTACTGTAATGTACAGGTGACATCCTTATCTGACAATGGCCTCAGTACTGTAATGTACAGGTGACAGCCTTACCTGACAATGTCCTCGGTACTGTAATGTACAGGCGACAGCCTTACCTGACAATTGCCTCGGTACTGTAATGTACTGGTGACATTCTTACCTGACAATGACCTCGGTACTGTAATGTACAGGTAACATCCTTACCTGACAATGGCCTCGGTACTGTAATGTGTAGGTAACAGCATTACTTGACAATGGCCTCGATACTGTAATGTACAGATGACATCATTACCTGACAATGGCCTCGGTACTGTAATGTACAAGTGACATCCTTACCTGACAATGGCTTCGGTACTGTAATGTACAGGTGACATTCTTACCTGACAGTGGCCTTGGTACTAAAATGTACAGGTAACATCCTTACCTGACAATGGCCTCGATACTGTAATGTACAGATGACATCATTACCTGACAATGGCCTCGGTACTGTAATGTACAGGTGACATCCTTACCTGACAATGGCTTCGGTACTGTAATGTACAGGTGACATTCTTACCTGACAGTGGCCTTGGTACTAAAATGTACAGGTAACATCCTTACCTGACAATGGCCTCGGTACTGTAATGTACAGGTAACATCCTTACCTGAAAATAGCCTCGGTACTGTAATGTACAGGTGACAGCATTACCTGACAGAGTCCTCTCTACTGTAATATACAGGTGACATCCTTATCTGGCAATGGCCTCGGTACTGTATTGTACAGGTGACAGCGTTACCTGACAATGGCCTCGGTATTGTAATGTACACTAACAGCCTTACCTGACAATGACCTCGGTACTGTAATGTACAGGTGACAGCATTACCTGACAGTCGCCTCTGTACTGTAATGTACAGGTGACATCCTTATCTGACAATGGCCTCGGTACTGTAATGTACAGGTGACAGCGTTACCTGACAATGGCCTCGGTATTGTAATGTACACTAACAGCCTTACCTGACAATGACCTCGGTACTGTAATGTACAGGTGACAGCATTACCTGACAGTCGCCTCTGTACTGTAATGTACAGGTGACATCCTTATCTGACAATGGCCTCAATACTGTAATGTACAGGTGACAGCTTTACCTGACAGTGGCCTCAGGACTGTAATGTACAGGTGACATCATTACCTGACAATGACCTCGGTATTGTAATGTACACGTAACAGCCTTACCTGACAATGACCTCGGTACTGTAATGTACAGGTGACAGCATTACCTGGCAGTAGCCTCTGTACTGTTATGTACAGGTGACATCCTTATCTGACAATGGCGTCATTACTGCAATGTACAGGTGACATTCTTACCCGACAGTGGCCTCGGTACTGTATTGTATAGGTGATATTCTTACTTGACAGTAGCCTTGGAACTGTAATGTACAGGTGACATTCTTACTTGACAATGGCCTCGGTACTGTATTGTATAGGTGACATCTTCACTTGACAATGGCCTCGGTATTGTATTGTACAGGTGACATTCTTACTTGACAATGGCCTCGGTACTGTTATGTACAGGTGACATCATTACCTGACGGAACCCCCCCCCCCGGTACTGTAATGTAATGGTGACATCATTACCTGACAATGGCCTCAGTACTGTAATGTACAGGTGACAGCCTTACCTGACAATGTCCTCGGTACTGTAATGTACAGGTGACACAATTACCTGACAATTGGCCCCGGTACTGTAATGTACAGGTGGCAGCCTTACATGACAATGGCCTCGGTATTGTAATGTACAGGTGACATTCTTACCTGACAGTAGCCTCTGTACCGAATGTACAGGTGACTTCCTCACCTGACAGTGTCCTCTGTACTATTTTGTACAGGTGACATACTTACCTGACAGTGTCCTCGGTACTGCAATGTACAGGTGACACCCTTACCTGACCGTGCTTTTGGGGGCATAACATCTATACTTAGGTAGCAAGATACGGTTTTGTTTTCCTGCTTGGAAATGGATCTAAATAAACAAATATATATGTCATATTGTGCTCTTCTGTTAGGCGTTAAAGTGTCAGAATTTTTCAAATGAAGGTAAATGCTAAGGATTTGTCCGATTTTCTCACTTGAAACAGCTGATTTTATCAATGATTTGATAAAAATCTTATCAAATTACCATGAAACTGAAAATGCAGGACACAAATTTAATATATGTACAACATTTCCAGTACAATTGGATCCATGAAAAAATGTCACACATGTTTTTATTTGACAAAACAAGACCACGATCTCTGTTGATAATATTTTAATGCAAAAAACCGTATATTGCATCCTTAGGTACAACAAATCCATGTTTGAGAATACTTATTGACGATTTCCAAAATCTTGCGTATGGGATTTATCGAGAATGAAGATTGAACCTGGACGTCAAGTCACTACATTAATATTACATATTTTAAATGTATATAATAATTTGTTTTGTTTTAATGCTCGGTTCAATTACAGTAAATGTCATTCAGATTATACCGGTATTCAGTTTAGTATAAACATTATATTTTATAATATTTCCTAAGTTGTTTTTATTAAAATACGTCTCTTCAGTGTCGAATATTTGCTAATTCACGAAGCTTTATTATCACAGCGTTTAAAATTCATGGTTTATACAAGTATAAAGAAATGAGAATCTGTTAGAGTTAATTTCATACTTATTGCTGAAACAAAATCTGTATGTTTTAACATGTATTATTGCTAAAAGTTTTCCATATTCGTTGAGTTATTGGTCTGCGGCTAGCCATATTGGACTGAAGGGAAGCCGAGCCATGCCTAGACGAGGACCAATTACTCAGCCAATACGAAAACTCTACACAGTTACATCGTGTTTGACAAAGTATGTCAATATGTAATAACTGGATCTAAAACTAGGCCAATACCTGATATTGACATACATTAGTAATTGCTACTGGGCTAATACCTGATATTGACATACATTAGTAATTGATACTGGGCCAATACCTGATATTGACATACATTAGTAATTGGTACTGGCCCAATACGGCATATTGGTGAACAAGGTATTTTAGTCACTTTCAGCAATTTTTCAGCTATATCATGGCGTCCAGTTTTTATTGGGGGAGGAAGCCGCAGTACCCGGAGAAAACCCCCGACCTGCGGTAGGAAAACTGGCAATCCTTGTCAATTAAGATTGGAGTCGAGTACACCCTGCCTGCAGTGAGAATCGAACCCACAATCTCAGTGTTGACAGACCACGTGATCAATAGTAGAAGAACTACCTTGACGACTCGGCCACCGAGGCCCCTTTAAGAAATTAGATTAATGTTGAACGTTTCTCAATTTAAAGAGTATATATAATGAAATTCTATCATTTTTTATTTTAATTTCCAAAAAACTGATAGGGTTTTCCGTACCAGTAATTTAAAGTTGTACGTAGGCTTGCTACGCCTATGACGTCACATAATATCGGCACAACATAATGTAATGATCGAGCAACAACAGTAAAAGTAACCGAGCGTAAAATGATGTAACTACAGTATATAACAACGAACCACGACATATACATTTGTAATGACGACACCACACTATATATAGTTACATGTATGTAACCAGTTGTTTACTCGCGTCACATGAAATCACAATATATTACTATGGAGCCTCATTAAATAATGACGGACTCATATTAATGTTCACAGCAGGTATTGATGAAACATCAGCATCAAATGATGGGGCTAAGTCAAATAAAGAAGGAACCACAGTATATAGTGACGACTCCACACCATATCATTAGGAACCACAGTACATAGTGACGACTCCCCACCATATCATTAGGAACCACAGTATATAGTGACGACTCCACACCATATCATTAGGAACCACAGTATATAGTGACGACTCCACACCATATCATTAGGAACCACAGTATATAGTGACGACTCCACACCATATCATTAGGAACCACAGTATATAGTGACGACTCCACACCATATCATTAGGAAACCACAATATATAATAAGGCACTCACAGCAAATAATGTTGAAACTACAGGATGTAATAAGGGAGCAAGACAAAGATAATGGAACCACTGCATATAATGAAGGAACCATGGCATATAATGATGAACCTCAACATATAATAATGTTACCACGGCATATGGGTGTTTTTCAAAATATGCCAAGTTTTTGACAAAATTTTCATATAAAAAAAAATAAATTGTTTTCAACTTTTATTATGCTTAACACAACTATTAATATGAAGAGAAAATAAAAACAAAATATGCAATCTTAAAAACATTCCTAAATGCAGTTTTGACAATGAATTAAAATAACTGTAATAAAGAAATGTCAACTACATAACAATTTAAATATAAATTTGTATATATTTTTGTTTATAACATCTAAAACATATCAATGACAGCACCAAACAATTAATATTAATAATTCTTATGATATGGCTATATTATTGATTGGTTGATTATATTTTTCATTAAGGCTTATTATCACGCCAAATTTTAACATTGAAACAACCTAACTTCCTGTATTTTTTGTATGTTTTGATATATGTGGTCATATTTCTATTAACTATTTTAAAATATCAACCTATTTTTAAAGATTTAAAATCTGGAGCCTCTTAAATCGTTTAATGAAAAATAAATTTTGCATCATCAGATGGTTATGTAGTGGACATTGAAATTACGTAGTTGACCAAACTGTTATGTAGTTGACAAAAATGCATTCCTTGCAAGTACAACTAAAAAGTTAATAAATTTCTGGTATCATAACATGGAGAATGTTCTAAAAGTCGATTAGCCTTTGAAAAACATCTTTAAAGCTGCGTCCCATGTGTCATCATCAATCTTGAAGTGAGATGAACCCTTTATTTCCTCGCATTTTGTCAACTACATAACGATACACATTGTTAAGTAGCTGACCGTTATGTAGGGGACCAATTTGGACATATATTGTTTTTATCTCGCCAATTATACTTCTATGTTTATAATTTTTTTTTCCATTGAAAGTACATAATATTATACATATTTTATCGAAAAGGGAAAACTCTAAGTTATTTCTATGACAACAAAAAGTATTGTTACCAAGTGGACATGTTAAAAATTACGCAATATGAATTACTTACCTTTATATTAATAAAAATCCTGCCTTTGATTTTAATCTGCAGCGTTGAACGCCATTACGTAGAAGGGATGTAGAATAAGTGATTGAGTACTTCTTTAGTAACAGGAGAGATAACAATTTGTTTATTAGCAACCAAGATTGTAATCGTTATGTAGTTGACAAAATGTTGTGGACAAAAAAGAAACATTTCTCAAATTAAACAAAAAAGAGTCAGCAAGTTTTTTGTAGCTTTAAAACATACACAAGTACATTATCGTTGCCTGTATTGCACATCCAAGCGGTTGAAAGTGTTTATCTCTATAAAATTAGGGCTTGAATCAGTAAGTTTAGGGTTTGGGACATATTTTATTTACATCAATCTGCTACCTACACTTCCTTTATTTTCATTTGATGTATGGCATATGCTCATAAATCACTGGAAATCTACTATACAAGTTGTTAACAATGTTTTATTTGAGAGAAAACATTACTAAAATAGTTCTTTTTTAAATAAAGTACATTGGACAAAATACTTGGCAAATTTTGAAATCGACCCATATAATGATGGAACCACTGCATATAATGATGGAACCACGGCATATAATGATGTAACCACGACATATAATAATGGAACCACAATATATAATAATAAAACCACAGCTTATGACGAAACCACTGCGAATAATGATAAAACCACAGCATTTAATGATGTAACCACTGCATATAATGATGGAACCACGGCATACAATGATGGAACCACGACATATAATGATGGAAGCACGGCATATAATGATGTAACCACTGCATACAATGATGGAACCACGGCATACAATGATGGAATCACGGCATACAATGATGGAACCACGGCATACAATGATGGAACCACGGCATATAATGATGGAACCACGGCATACAATGATGTAACCACTGCATATAATGATGGAACCACGGCATACAATGATGGAACCACGGCATACAATGATGAAACCACGGCATATAATGATGGAACCACGGCATACAATGATGAAACCACGGCATACAATGATGAAACCACGGCATACAATGATGGAACCACGGCAAACAATGATGAAACCACGGCATATAATGATGGAACCACGGCATACAATGATGGAACCACGGCATACAATGATGGAACCACGGCATATAATGATGGAAGCACACCATATAATTATGGAACCACAATATATAATGATGGAACCACATCATTTATTGATAGAAAAACAACACATAATAATGGAACCACATGTATATAATTGATGTAACCATGGAATATAATAATGGAAACACGCATATAATGATTGAAACACGCATAAAATGATGGAACCACAACATATAATAATGGAACCATATTTTATAATATTGAAACCACATCATATAATGATGGAACCACGGCATACAATGATGCAAATACAGTTGGTTTCAACGAAATTAACGTCCGTTAAAGCAACACACTTTCATCGCCGATATTCTAGTGTACTAGACATATATGGAACCACAGCATAATGGACTGTTTGTTTTAATGGTGTCTAACGCACCTTCATCAATTTATCAGCTATATCAGGGCGTCCAGTTTTTATTGAGGAGGAAGCCGGAGTATCCGGAGAAAACACTCTGCCTCCAGAGAGAATAGAATGCGCAACCTTTGTGTCGGCAGGCATGTGATTAATAGAAGACCAACTTACATAACCACTCGGCCACTTATAATGATGGAACCAAAACATAAAATAATACAACCACAACATATGATTGAACCACGGCATAGTTAGTATGATGGATTCACGGTATGTGATGTTCGACAACTGTATACAAGTACTATTTTCAACGGAATTTAAAACAAAACATTATCTAAGAGATAGTTTTTCAAAGTGTTTCTAAAGTACAGCGTTTACACGATGTGATAACATATTGCGTTGGCGTATTAATTTAATTCTACACCATGTTCAAAGAGCGTGAAGAGATTGACAATTGACACATAAATTCCCACTTTATGCACGTCAGATTAACTTCCCAACATAAATTTTTTTTCCCGCGTTTCGATAGTAAGAGGGAAAATTTTGTATTTACGGTACATAGGTACTAATTTTTATTTGGCGTAGTAATCGAGTAGACCGGGAAAATTAATGTGGTCAGTTATATGGTAATCAGTGTTAGACCTATTTATGTGGTCAGTTATATGGTAATCAGTATTAGACCTGTTTATATGGTCAGTTATATAGTAATCAGTATAAGACCTGTTTATGTGGTCAGTTTTATAGTAATCAGTATTACACCTGTTTATGTGGTCAGTTATATGGTAATCAGTATTAGACCTGTTTATATGGTCAGTTATATAGTAATCAGTATAAGACCTGTTTATGTGGTCAGTTTTATAGTAATCAGTATTACACCTGTTTATGTGGTCAGTTATATGGTAATCAGTATTAAACCCGTTTATGTGGTCAGTTATATGGTAATCAGTATTAAACCCGTTTATGTGGTCAGTTATATGGTAATCAGTGTTAGACCTATTTATGTGGTCAGTTGTATGGTAATCAGTATTAGACCTGTTTATGTGGTCAGTTGTATGATAAACAGCATTAGACCTGTTGATGTGGTCTGTTGTATGGTAATCAGTATTAGACCTGTTGATGTGGTAAGTTATATGGTAATCAGTATTAGACCCGTTTATGTGGTCAGTTGTATGATAATCAGTGTAAGACCTATTTATGTGGTCAGTTGTATGGTAATCAGTATTAAATCTGTTTATGTGGTCAGTTGTATGGTAATCAGTATTAGACTTGTTAATTTCGTCATGTGTATGGTAATCAGTATTAGACCTGTTTATGTGGTCAGTTTTATGGTAATCAGTATTAGACCTGTTGTGTGGTCAGTTATATGGTAATCAGTGTTAGACCTATTTATGTGGTCAGTTGTATGATAAACAGTATTAAACCTGTTTATGTGGTCAGTTGTATGATAATCAGCGTAAGACCTATTTATGTGGTCAGTTGTATGGTAATCAGTATTAAATCTGTTTATGTGGTCAGTTGTATGGTAATCAGTATTAGACCTGTTAATTTCGTCATGTGTATGGTAATCAGTATTAGACCTGTTTATGTGGTCAGTTATATGGTAATCAGTATTCGACCTGTTTATATGGTCAGCTGTATGGTAATCAGTATTAGACCTGTTTATATAGTCAGTTGTATGGTAATCAGTATTAGACCTGTTTATGTGGTCACTTATATGGCAATCAGTACAAGACCTGTTTATGTGGTCAGTTATATGGTAATCAGTATTAGACCTGTTGATGTGGTCAGTTGTATGGTAATCAGTATTAGACCTGTTTATGTGGTCAGTTGTATGGTAATCAGTATTAGACCTGTTTATGTGGTCAGTTGTATGGTAATCAGTATTAGACCTGTTGATGTTATCAGTTGTATGGTAATCAGTATTAGACCTTTTTGTGTGGTCAGTTGTATGGTAATCAGTATTAGACCTGTTGTGTGGTCAGTTGTATGGTAAGCAGTATTAGACCTGTTGATGTGGTCAGTTTTATGGTAAGCAGTATTAGACCTGTTGATGTGGTCAGTTGTATGGTAATCAGTATTAGACCTGTTTATGTGGTCACTTATATGGCAATCAGTACAAGACCTGTTTATGTGGTCTGTTATATGGTAATCAGTATTAGACCTGTTGATGTGGTCAGTTGTATGGTAATCAATATCAGACCTGTTTATGTGGTCAGTTGTATGGTAATCAGTATTAGACCTGTTTATGTGGTCAGTTGTATGGTAATCAGTATTAGACCTGTTGATGTTATCAGTTGTATGGTAATCAGTATTAGACCTTTTTGTGTGGTCAGTTGTATGGTAATCAGTATTAGACCTGTTGTGTGGTCAGTTGTATGGTAAGCAGTATTAGACCTGTTGATGTGGTCAGTTTTATGGTAAGCAGTATTAGACCTGTTGATGTGGTCAGTTTTATGGTAATTAATAATAGGTTCTTAAATATGTTTCTGGGAAAGACTGGGGGATCTTCCATAAAAGATAAATGTGTTTGTCTTTTCGTGGGTGGAGCTCAGCAGAAGCAAAAAATAATGAGTGGAACATCACTTGTTTTCCTAGAAACTTATGAAAATACCTATTTCTTCTTTAAACCAACGTTTACATTGCGATATCCTATACACTCTCCACTGTTGTATATCCCACATCCCATCACCTGCAACAAGGACGTTAAACAAGAATTTTTGTATGCTACAATAATAACATTCTTGTTTCAGATGAAGAAGATGAGTCACCTCTCACAAACACATGTCACTTCGCAAATGTTATAGAAGCTTGTGACATGATATCATAGGACACATAAACATTTCATTCTAACACATGTCCTCTCACCAAGTCAAAAGTCACCTAAAAAGATATAATTTACATCACAGGTATCTCAAGGACACATGTCATCTCTCACATTATATCGACTTATCTCACATGACATCACACCGACACATCTCACATGACATCACACTGACACATCTCACATGACATCACACTCACTGACACATCTCACATGACATCACACCTACATATCTCACATGACATCACACCGACACATCTCACATGACTCACACCCACACATCTCACATGACTCACACCCACACATCTCACATGACATCACACTGACACATCTCACATGACATCACACCGACACATCTCACATGACATCACACCGACACATCTCACATGACATCATACCAACACATCTCACATCACATCACATCACACCGACACATCTCACATCAGATCACACCAACACATCTCACATCACATCACAACGACACATCTCACATGACATCTTACATCACATCACACTGACACATTTCACATCACATCACAACGACACATCTCACATGACATCTTACATCACATCACACTGACACATTTCACATCACATCACAACGACACATCTCACATGACATCACAACAACACATCTCATATGACATCACACAGGACATCACACCAACACATCTCACATCACATGACACCGACACATCTCGCATCAGATCACACCACCACATCTCACATCACATCACAACGACACATTTCACATGACATCTTACATCACATCACACTGACACATTTCACATCACAACGACACATCTCACATGACATCACACCAACACATCTCACATGACATCACACCAACACATCTCATATGACATCACACCAACACATCTCACAGGACATCGCACCGACACATCTCACAGGACATCACACCAACACATCTCACATCACATCACGACACATCTCACATGACATCTTACATCACATCACACTGACACATTTCACATCACATCACAACAACACATCTCACATGACATCACACCAACACATCTCACAGGACATCGCACCGACACATCTCACAGGACATCACACCAACACATCTCGCAGGACATCACACCAACACATCTCATATAACATCACACCAACACATCTCACATGACATAACACCGACACATCTCACATAACATCACACCAACACATCTCACATGACATAACACCGACACATCTCACATAACATCTCACATAACATCACACCAACACATCTCACATGACATCACACCAACACATCTCACTTAACATCACACCAACACATCTCACATGACATAACACCGACACAGCTCACAATACATAACACCAACACATGACATCACACCAACACATCTCACATGACATCACACCAACACATCTCACATGACATCACACCAACACATCTCACATAACATCACACTGACACATCTCACATGACATCACACCAACACATCTCACATGATATCACACCGACACATCTCACATGACATCACATCGACACATCTCACATGACATCACACCAACACATCTCACATCACATCACACCGACACATCTCACATCAGATCACACAAACACATCTCACATCACATCACAACGACACATCTCACATGACATCTTACATCACATCACACTGACACATTTCACATCACATCACAACGACACATCTCACATGACATCACACCAACACATCTCACATGACATCACACCAACACATCTCACATGACATCACACCAACACATCTCACATGACATCACACCAACACATCTCACCGACACATCTCACAGGACATCACACCAACACATCCCACAGGACATCACACCAACACATCTCACATAACATCACACCAACACATCTCACATGACATAACACCGACACATAACACATAACATCTCACATAACATCACACGAACACATGTCACATAACATCACACCAACACATCTCACATGATATCACACCAACACATCTCACATAACATCACACCAACACATCTCACATGACATAACACCGACACAGCTCACATGACATCACACCAACACACCTCACATCACATCACACCTACACATCTCACATCAGATCACACCAACACATCTCAAATCACATCACAACGACACAGCTCACATGACATCACACCAACACACCTCACATCACATCACACCTACACATCTCACATCAGATCACACCAACACATCTCAAATCACATCACAACGACACATCTCACATGACATCACACTGACACATTTCACATCACATCACAACGACACATCTCACATGACAGCACACCAACACATCTCACATGACATCACACCAACACATCTCACAGGACATCGCACCGACACATCTCACAGGACATCACACCAACACATCTCACATCACATCACACCGACACATCTCACATCAGATCACACCAACACATCTCACATCACATCACAACGACACATCTCACATGACATCTTACATCACATCACACTGACACATTTCACATCACGACACATCTCACATGACATCACACCAACACATCTCACATGACATCCCACCAACACATCTCACATGACATCACACCGACATATCTCACAGGACATCACACCAACACATCCCACAGGACATCACACCAACACATCTCACATAACATCACACCAACACATCTCACATGACATAACAACGACACATAACACATAACATCTCACATAACATCACACGAACAACTCTCACATAACATCACACCAACACATCTCACATAACATCACACCAACACATCTCACATAACATCACACCAACACATCTCACATGACATCACACCAACACATCTCACATAACATCACACCAACACATCTCACATGACATAACACTGACACAGCTCACATGACATCACACCAACATGACATCACACCAACACATCTCACATAACATCACACTGACACATCTCACATGACATCATACCGACACATCTCACATGACATCACACCAACACATCTCACATGACATCACAGCAACACATCTCACAATGAGATATATCATCCCACAGGGACAGGTGTCACCTTACACAGTCTAGTCCTTGGAAAAACATAACTGAAAAACCAGTTTTGTGAATAAGTTTCCAATTATTTTAATCATTTGTTGTACACATTTTATTAAAAGTAAATCATTTAACAGAGTAATCATATTGATTACAAAAGAATACAAAATAATTGACATCATTTTTATTACATGGTATCATAATACACATAGACAGTAAAATACATGATGTTATTGTAAAATAACCAAGTCAGTGAATATAATACATGTACTGTTGACATTGTCAGTTAAATAAAAAAATATGTAAATTATTTACATGATGTGTATTATCTTTCACTAATTCTTTACATATTCACAATATTCAATACATTCAAGGAGAAGTCCTACAATAATCAATCATTACTAGACCTGTTCATGTAAAACCTATTTAACAGATTAATTATATTGATAACAAAAGAATACACAGAAATTGACATAACCTTTAAATAGTAACTATTTATATAAAATGTCTAATTGTAGATATTTAGATCAATAGGTCAATTCAATCATTCTAAACATATCAGCTTTCATACTATATTGGACATTTATTTAAGAGTTCATTATACAGAATATTATCTTTAATTCTTTACATATTCACAATATTCAATACATTCAAGGAGAAGTCCTACAATAATCAATCATTACTAGACCTGTTCATGTAAAACCTATTTAACAGATTAATTATATTGATAACAAAAGAATACACAGAAATTGACATAACCTTTAAATAGTAACTATTTATATAAAATGTCTAATTGTAGATATTTAGGTCAATAGGTCACTTCAATCATTCTAAACATATCAGCTTTCATACTATATTGGACATTTATTTAAGAGTTCATTATACAGAATATTATCTTTAATTCTTGACATATTCACAATATTTACATGTAGTTATTTAATACATTGATACACATTGTTTACATCCAGTGATCAATAACAACAGATAAGTCAGACATATGTAAACTACATGATCACTTCCTGGTGTCAATCAGAATATATTGTAATGTGGATTATTTATACTTTCTTTTAACATAAACATTGTCATGACAACCAATAACAACAGATAAGTCAGACATATGTAAACTACATGATCACTTCCTGGTGTCAATCATAATATATTGTAATGTGGATTATTTATACTTTCTTATAAACATAAACATTGTCATGACGACCAATAACAGATAAGTCACACATATGTAAACTACATGATCACTTCCTGGTGTCAATCAGATTATATTGTAATGTGGATTATTTATACTTTCTTATAAATATAAACATTGTCATGACGACCATTAACAACAGATAAGTCAGACATATGTAAACTACATGATCACTTCCTGGTGTCAATCAGAATATATTGTAATGTGGATTATTTATACTTTCTTATAAACATAAACATTGTCATGACAACCAATAACAACAGATAAGTCAGACATATGTAAACTACATGATCACTTCCTGGTGTCAATCAGAATATATTGTAATGTGGATTATTTATACTTTCTTATAAACATAAACATTGTCATCATTTCCACCAATAACAACAGATTTAGACAGTGAATTATAACACATGCATGGATACCAATCAGATGATAATGGTTTCTGTGTAATAATAACCTGACTCATCTCACATGACATCACACCTACATACCTACATGACTCACACCCACACATCTCACATGAACACACCTACATATCTCACATGAAATCACACCAACACATCTCACATGACTCACACCCACACATCTCACATGACTCACACCCACACATCTCACATGACATCACACTGACACATCTCACATGACATCACACCGACACATCTCACATGACATCACACCGACACATCTCACATGACATCATACCAACACATCTCACATCACATCACATCACACCGACACATCTCACATCAGATCACACCAACACATCTCACATCACATCACAACGATACATCTCACATGACATCTTACATCACATCACACTGACACATTTCACATCACATCACAACGACACATCTCACATGACATCTTACATCACATCACACTGACACATTTCACATCACATCACAACGACACATCTCACATGACATCACAACAACACATCTCATATGACATCACACCAACACATCTCACAGGACATCACACCAACACTTCTCACATCACATCACACCGACACATCTCGCATCAGATCACACCACCACATCTCACATCACATCACAACGACACATTTCACATGACATCTTACATCACATCACACTGACACATTTCACATCACAACGACACATCTCACATGACATCACACCAACACATCTCACATGACATCACACCAACACATCTCATATGACATCACACCAACACATCTCACAGGACATCGCACCGACACATCTCACAGGACATCACACCAACACATCTCACATCACATCACGACACATCTCACATGACATCTTACATCACATCACACTGACACATTTCACATCACATCACAACAACACATCTCACATGACATCACACCAACACATCTCACAGGACATCGCACCGACACATCTCACAGGACATCAAACCAACACATCTCGCAGGACATCACACCAACACATCTCATATAACATCACACCAACACATCTCACATGACATAACACCGACACATCTCACATAACATCACACCAACACATCTCACATGACATAACACCGACACATCTCACATAACATCACACCAACACATCTCACATGACATCACACCAACACATCTCACTTAACATCACACCAACACATCTCACATGACATAACACCGACACAGCTCACAATACATAACATCAACACATGACATCACACCAACACATCTCACATGACATCACACCAACACATCTCACATGACATCACACCAACACATCTCACATAACATCACACTGACACATCTCACATGACATCACACCAACACATCTCACATGATATCACACCGACACATCTCACATGACATCACATCGACACATCTCACATGACATCACACCAACACATCTCACATCACATCACACCGACACATCTCACATCAGATCACACAAACACATCTCACATCACATCACAACGACACATCTCACATGACATCTTACATCACATCACACTGACACATTTCACATCACATCACAACGACACATCTCACATGACATCACACCAACACATCTCACATGACATCACACCAACACATCTCACAGGACATCGCACCGACACATCTCACATCACATCACACCGACACATCTCACATCAGATCACACCAGCACATCTCACACCACATCACAATGACACATCTCACATGACATCTTACATCACATCACACTGACACATTTCACATCACATCACGACACATGACATCACACCAACACATCTCACATGACATCACACCAACACATCTCACATGACATCACACCAACACATCTCACATGACATCACACCAACACATCTCACCGACACATCTCACAGGACATCACACCAACACATCCCACAGGACATCACACCAACACATCTCACATAACATCACACCAACACATCTCACATGACAAAACACCGACACATAACACATAACATCTCACATAACATCACACGAACACATCTCACATAACATCACACCAACACATCTGACATAACATCACACCAACACATGTCACATAACATCACACCAACACATCTCACATGATATCACACCAACACATCTCACATAACATCACACCAACACATCTCACATGACATAACACCGACACAGCTCACATGACATCACACCAACACACCTCACATCACATCACACCTACACATCTCACATCAGATCACACCAACACATCTCAAATCACATCACAACGACACATCTCACATGACATCACACTGACACATTTCACATCACATCACAACGACACATCTCACATGACAGCACACCAACACATCTCACATGACATCACACCAACACATCTCACAGGACATCGCACCGACACATCTCACAGGACATCACACCAACACATCTCACATCACATCACACCGACACATCTCACATCAGATCACACCAACACATCTCACATCACATCACAACGACACATCTCACATGACATCTTACATCACATCACACTGACACATTTCACATCACGACACATCTCACATGACATCACACCAACACATCTCACATGACATCACACCAACACATCTCACATGACATCACACCGACACATCTCACAGGACATCACACCAACACATCCCACAGGACATCACACCAACACATCTCACATAACATCACACCAACACATCTCACATGACATAACACCGACACATAACACATAACATCTCACATAACATCACACGAACAACTCTCACATAACATCACACCAACACATCTCACATAACATCACACCAACACATCTCACATAACATCACACCAACACATCTCACATGACATCACACCAACACATCTCACATAACATCACACCAACACATCTCACATGACATAACACTGACACATCTCACATGACATCACACCAACATGACATCACACCAACACATCTCACATAACATCACACTGACACATCTCACATGACATCATACCGACACATCTCACATGACATCACACCAACACATCTCACATGACATCACAGCAACACATCTCACAATGAGATATATCATCCCACAGGGACAGGTGTCACCTTACACAGTCTAGTCCTTGGAAAAACATAACTGAAAAACCAGTTTTGTGAATAAGTTTCCAATTATTTTAATCATTTGTTGTACACATTTTATTAAAAGTAAATCATTTAACAGAGTAATCATATTGATTACAAAAGAATACAAAATAATTGACATCATTTTTATTACATGGTATCACTAATACACATAGACAGTAAAATACATGATGTTATTGTAAAATAACCAAGTCAGTGAATATAATACATGTACTGTTGACATTGTCAGTTAAATAAAAAAATATGTAAATTATTTACATGATGTGTATTATCTTTCACTAATTCTTTACATATTCACAATATTCAATACATTCAAGGAGAAGTCCTACAATAATCAATCATTACTAGACCTGTTCATGTAAAACCTATTTAACAGATTAATTATATTGATAACAAAAGAATACACAGAAATTGACATAACCTTTAAATAGTAACTATTTATATAAAATGTCTAATTGTAGATATTTAGGTCAATAGGTCACTTCAATCATTCTAAACATATCAGCTTTCATACTATATTGGACATTTATTTAAGAGTTCATTATACAGAATATTATCTTTAATTCTTGACATATTCACAATATTTACATGTAGTTATTTAATACATTGATACACATTGTTTACATCCAGTGATCAATAACAACAGATAAGTCAGACATATGTAAACTACATGATCACTTCCTGGTGTCAATCAGAATATATTGTAATGTGGATTATTTATACTTTCTTTTAACATAAACATTGTCATGACAACCAATAACAACAGATAAGTCAGACATATGTAAACTACATGATCACTTCCTGGTGTCAATCATAATATATTGTAATGTGGATTATTTATACTTTCTTATAAACATAAACATTGTCATGACGACCAATAACAGATAAGTCACACATATGTAAACTACATGATCACTTCCTGGTGTCAATCAGATTATATTGTAATGTGGATTATTTATACTTTCTTATAAATATAAACATTGTCATGACGACCATTAACAACAGATAAGTCAGACATATGTAAACTACATGATCACTTCCTGTTGTCAATCAGAATATATTGTAATGTGGATTATTTATACTTTCTTATAAACATAAACATTGTCATGACAACCAATAACAACAGATAAGTCAGACATATGTAAACTACATGATCACTTCCTGGTGTCAATCAGAATATATTGTAATGTGGATTATTTATACTTTCTTATAAACATTGTCATCATTTCCACCAATAACAACAGATTTAGACAGTGAATTATAACACATGCATGGATACCAATCAGATGATAATGGTTTCTGTGTAATAATAACCTGACTCTGTTTACCATCAGGACTAATCCTGATTACATTTTTAGACCCATCACATATAACAAGTACATGTCCTTCATCATCTGTTGTAATTCCCGGTGATCCACTGATGTTAGGATCAGTAAATGTGAACAAAGTGTTCCCCACTGTATCAATACAGTACAACTTATCCCAGCCAGTATAGTAGATACGTCCTGCCTCACCACCACATATAATAAAGTCAGGTATAACACCCACTGGTATTGTACGTGTTACCTCCCCTGACATGTTCATTACCTTTATTGTTCCAACCTTACAGCCTACAAACAGCTGGTTATCTCTGTACATGATACCTTCACACATCACCTTAACATCAATATGTTGTATAACTTGTCTCTGTCTGACATCTACTATCACTACAGTAGTAGTATAAAATGTAACAGCTACAGTGTTGTTGTCTACTACAGCTATACAGTCTGGTATACCAGGTAATGGAATGGTATGTTGTTGTTGTCCTGTTATATCACATGTTACTAATTGTTTACCACTACCATCAGCTATAACAAACGCATCATCATGTAACACCTTTATATCATTGATGTACTTTACATTGACCTTGAAGTTATAATCCAGTGAATACATGTCCTGTACATGTTGTACATACACATTACATACATTATGTGTAGGTACAACTACTTGTATCACGTCGAGACAGTTGTGTACATTCGTATCACTACGAGACGCGTAGCATCGAGTTTTGATGCGGAATGTATGCAACTGTCGAGACGTGATACAGGTAGTTGTACCTACACTTAAATGTATGTAATAAGTTTATCTAAAATTAGGATGTTTAAAAAGGGCCGAACAAAACAGAATGTTTAAAATTTAAAATTTTACATTCAACGAAGCATTTGTTTATAAAATATAGTCCATAACGTCACACGTTTTATGACATCATATCTCATTCATGGAATGAAAGTCATTCACCGAATCATTGGTTATGCCATTCATTGTGACGTCAAGAAGTAGTTCCGACAAAAGTACATCTTGTATCACATATATAGATGATACAAGGTTTTATATCACATAGGTTGTATCACCCGCTAATTTTCCAGATTTTGACGAAATACATACTCAAATTTTAGATAAAATGTGATATTTAGTATCTGTTGATTTCCTGTGTAGATTGTTACAGTCCTGACACATAGATCTCTGACAGCCATGACACCAGTATACAGATGGTTCCTTGTCACAGACATGACACCTGTAAAGGATTTATATAAATGTAATATTACAATTCTGACATAAAAAATAGTTGAACTTTATATTATATACAGTAAACAAAACACCATGTTGTGTGCCTCTCCATTTAAATAGATCAAAGGATGACCTCAAGATCAGAATTAATTCATGTAGATATAATATCATAATGATTCAAGCTATAATTGTATATAATTATATGAAGTTAACATAATAAAATAACAGTTACAATGTCTGTATTTAAATAGGTCACATTATGATAACTTGAATCTTTAAAGTTGTGTGGTACATGTATTAACAATGAAATATATATTTAATGTAACATAATTAGATCCATGTGTTGATAGTTATAGTCCTGACACAGAGATGAGGGGCCTCGGTGGCCGAGTGGTCAAGGTAGTTCGTCTACTATTGATCACGTGGTCTGTCAACACTGAGATTGCGGGTTCGATCCTCACTGCAGGCAGGGTGTACTCGACTCCAATCTTAATTGACAAGGATTGCCAGTTTTCCTACCGCAGGTCGGGGGTTCTCTCCGGGTACTTCGGCTTCCTCCCCCAATAAAAACTGGACGCCATGAAATAGCTGAAAAATTGCTGAAAGTGGCGTTAAAACACCATTCAAACAAACAAACAGAGATGACTTTATAATTAAATTCAATAAATTACACTATAAAATCCTGAATAAAATCTTGTAGTGTCATAATTAAATATAAACATACGTCATTTAAATGATTTGTGTTGATTATGTCTGCTGAATGTTAGCGATATAAACAAAAACATGTTTATCAGTTTGGTTTAAAATTATAATGCCAAGATAACTACAAGGGCAGCATGAGAAAAGTATGACAACTAGATGGGGTACAGTTGTCATAAGGAGGCACTTGTCTGGAAGGGGGGGGGGGCAGTTGTCTGGGGGACAATTTTGTCCAGGGGTAGTTGCCATAAGGGAGTAGTTCTCATAACGGCTGAAATTTTCAAGGGGCAGTTGTCATAAGGGACAATTGTCTGGAGGGGGAAAATGTCTTGGGCAGTTGTCATAATGGGGGGAATGTCTGGGAGAGGGGGGAGGGGGCAGTTATTATAAGGTGCATTTGTTTTGTTTCAATTAGTCATAAGGGGCAATTGTAAAAGGTGGAGTTATTATAATTAGGCAACAGGGAGGGGGGTTGTCATAAAGGCAATTGTCCATTGTCATAAGAGGGCACTTGTCCAGGGTGGAGTTATTATAAGGGGGCAATCAGCTGGTGGGCAATTGTCATAGGTGCAATTGTCAAAAGGGGTGGAGGGCAACTGTCATATGCAATTGTCTGGGGCAGTTGTCGTAAGATGGCAATTCTCCAGGGCAGAGTTATTATAAGGGGGCGGCATTTGTCATAAGGGGAAATTGTCTGGGGACACTTGTCATAAGTTTGTTTGTTTGAATGTTGTTTAATGCCACTCTCTGCAATTTTTCAGCTATATCATGGCGTCCAGTTTTTATTGGGGGAGGAAGCCGGAGTACCTGGAGAAAATCCCTGACCTCGGTAGGAAAACTGATTTTGATAAGAATGCATTTGTCTGGGGGAGTTGTCATAATGGGGCAATTGTCTTGGGCAGTTATCATAATGGGAAATTGTCTGGGGCTGAGAGTTATCATTAGGGGGCAATTGGCTAGGAGGGTGTGGAGTTGTAAGGGACAATTGTCTGGGGGAATAGGCATTAGGGGCAATTTTAGAAGGGCAGTTGTCATAAGGGGGCAATACTTTGGGTGCAGTTGATCCAGGGTGGATTCATTATAAGGGGCAATGGTCTGGGGGGGAGTTGTCATAAGTGGCAATCTTCTGGGGCAGCTGTCAAAAGGGGATATTGTCCATGGCTTATAGTGTTATCATAAGGAGGCAATTGACTGGGAGGGGGTGGGGAGTTGTTGTAAGGGGCAACTGTCTAGTGGAGTAAGCATACTGGGGCAATTGTCCAAGGGCAGTTGTAATAAGGGGGCAATTGTCTGGAGAAAAGTTGTCATTAGGGTACATGGCAATTGATCAGGGGCAGTCATCCTTCCGACCCCCTCTAAGGTATTTACTACTGACACTGTCCCAATACATGAATGAGCCCCATGATCTACATAATATAAAGCGGTGTAAATTGCATTGTTAATTTAGTGACCTAATTTTACTTTTGTTGTAAAGTGTTCATTGTTAAAGACTAAAAATGGTAAGTCATAAAGACTTAGAGCTTACTAGCATTTTTTACATGTGACTTAACCCAACCTTCATTTGGAAATCAATGTCATTATTGCTCAAATTGAGACCAATATAAAAAGACTGTACTGTTTTTGCATTTCAATTCTTTACTTACTTCTGTTTAAATCTGCTATCTTGAATCCCTGTAAAATACAAAAATGTTCATTTTTGGACCATGACAGCCTCATAACAATATTTCAATAACGTATTCATCCTGAATAGAAGGATTTGCTGCTGTATACAATGTTAATATCAGACATTTCAACCTCATTAAATTCCTGACATTCCCTCTGGTGTTGGGCAAGAAAAATACAAAGAATCATTATTATACTTCAAAGCATTTAAAAGGTATGCGATAGACATAACTTGATACAATAATAAATTTATTGGCTGTGGTACAAACGAAATTATACTTTCTTGTCTGCAAATACGTCGTTTTTAAGATATCATCGCTCTCGTTAAAGTAGATGAAAATTGTAATGCTGCTCATGTGACGTCATAAAACATTTAGGGCACTTTAGTTTAAAACGGCAACATTTGTTATGAAATGGGACGCCTACGAAAGACAATGGCCGGCGCAAAACGAAACCTGTGCTGTGTTGTGCCGGAGTGCAAAGCCAACACTAAAAGTTGTATTCCGTTCAATATGCCGTTCACACAATGTTAAAAGACGGTGCGTGGAGGAAAGTGCCCTAAATAAAATCACATGTAATTATTAATCCCGTGATAAGATACATCAAACTACTTAACAGCGTATTATCAGTGGCTAAAACTATATTATAATGTGTTGTCTTAAATATATGTTTACCTTCCCGACCTTTTAATTTCTTCTCTGCTGGTACATATTCATTTTTCTAGAAAAAAGAAATCAACTTTTATCAACATATTTAACATGTTTAAATCAACATTCTCTATTACAAGTATTTGTGTATAATCTGTACATATAAATGTAAGTTTGTGCAAGTTACACACATGGAAAAGGAAAAATGAACTTTATGTAAACAGTATTTGTCCAAGAGGAAATTAACACTTAGTAGAATTATTAAATTATTAATAGCTTGATCAAGTTTACGAGTATTTAGCATATATACTGTAGTTATTATTTGTGTATATTGTTTAGAGACATATCCTGATTCTGAGTTCTTGCTCTACCTCATGGTGCATACTTAGTACAGAATCATAAGTACTAATTTTAATGTATGTGGCTTGTTCCAACCTTGTATTGAGTTGTAAAGATAAGTTAAAAGTATTAAGTATCTATGTATAGAAGTCACAATTGCATAAACAATACTTAATACATAGACCAATATAGCCATTTATAAAGGTTTGTGTTTTTGTTGTTACATTAAACAATTGTTCAGCTTATATACATGTATATCACGCATCCAGTTACTATTGGGGAAAAAGACAGAGAACACCGTAAAACACATCCAGTTACTATTGGGGAAAGAGACAGAGAACACCGTAAAACACATCCAGTTACTATTGGGGAAAGAGACAGAGAACACCGTAAAAACTATATATAATCCTTGTTAATTACATTAAGGCTGCAAAGGCCACTCACACAAATGTATGGAATATCAAAACTGCAATCCCAGTATGGACATGCATGATGACTCACTACCTTAACCTCAAAGGCCACTCACACAAATGTATGGAGGATCAAAACTGCAATCCCAGTATGGACATGCATGATGACTCACTACCTTAACCTCAAAGGCCACTCACACAAATGTATGGAGGATCAAAAATGCAATCCCAGTATGGACATGTATGATGACTCACTACCTTAACCCCAAAGGCCACTCACACAAATGCATGGAGGATCAAAACTGTAATCCCAGTATGTACATGCATGATGACTCACTACCTTAACCTCAAAGGCCACTCACACAAATGTATGGAGGATCAAAACTGCAATCCCAGTATGGACATGCATGATGACTAACTACCTTAACCCCAAAGGCCACTCACACAAATGTATGGAGGATCAAAACTGCAATCCCAGTATGGAAATGTATGATGACTCACTACCTTAACCTCAAAGGCCACTCACACAAATGCATGGAGGATCAAAACTGTAATCCCAGTATCAGCTGAGTATGTACATGTATGATGACTCACAACCTTAACCTCAAAGGCCACTCACACAAATGCATGGAGGATCAAAACTGCAATCCCAGTATGGACATGTATGATGACTAACTACCTTAACCTCAAAGGCCACTCACACAAATGCATGGAGGATCAAAACTGCAATCCCAGTATGGACATGCATGATGACTAACTACCTTAACCTCAAAGGCCACTCACACAAATGCATGGAGGATCAAAACTGCAATCCCAGTATGTACATGCATGATGACTAACTACCTTAACCCCAAAGGCCACTCACACAAATGTATGGAGGATCAAAACTGCAATCCCAGTATGTACATGCATGATGACTAACTACCTTAACCCCAAAGGCCACTCACACAAATGCATGGAGGATCAAAACTGCAATCCCAGTATGTACATACATGATGACTAACTACCTTAACCTCAAAGGCCACTCACACAAATGCATGAAGGATCAAAACTGTAATCCCAGTATGTACATGCATGATGACTAACTACCTTAACCCCAAAGGCCACTCACACAAATGCATGGAGGATCAAAACTGTAATCCCAGTATGGACATGTATGATGACTCACTACCTTAACCTCAAAGGCCACTCACACAAATGCATGGAGGATCAAAACTGTAATCCCAGTATGGACATGTATGATGACTAACTACCTTAACCTCAAAGGCCACTCACACAAATGCATGGAGGATCAAAACTGCAATCCCAGTATGGACATGTATGATGACTCACTACCTTAACCTCAAAGGCCACTCACACAAATGCATGTAGGATCAAAACTGTAATCCCAGTAATGACATGTATGATGACTCACTACCTTAACCTCAAACTGTAATCCCAGTATGGACATGCATGATGACTCACTACCTTAACCTCAAAGGCCACTCACACAAATGCATGGAGGATCAAAACTGCAATCCCAGTATGGACATGTATGATGACTCACTAGATTAACCTCAAAGGCCACTCACACAAATGCATGGAGGATCAAAACTGTAATCCCAGTATGGACATGTATGATGACTCACTACCTTAACCTCAAAGGCCACTCACACAAATGCATGGAGGTGCATGAACACTTTTAAGGATCAAAACTGTAACTAGAGTGTTGACAGGAATGTGATCAATAGTAGGAATAGAAAGAAAACTGACCAACCAACATGACCAACAAGAGCCGAAATTCAAGGGATGATAATAAATACATATGACATACATAAACATCACAAAACAAATTATATAACAAGTGTGGACACTGACAGATGTTCCCAATGTACACTATTGATATTAAAACAGCAGTGCAACACATTCCACCAGTCTCTACATTATCTAGGTGTAATATACCAGTTATAATGGTATGATTTATATAATTTGTTTTGGAATTTTTAATTAAATAATATACAGAAACATAAAGAGGTCTATATATATAATGGTTGAAATGATTGGATTCAGTAGGCTCTAAGTTATTTTCCAGATAAGGAAAATTAACTAAGGAAGATAACTCAACAGTTTTTGTACAATGAAGGTAGAGTTATGGTTTTTGTGCTCTGATCAAAATGTTAAATATCAGTGACACAACTGGACTATCTAACAAAGCTTTTGTGCAAGTTTCATCTAATTAGCTTCAGTAGTGTAGAAGTAGTCACAGATAAGAGAAAGTGTAACATATGGATGGACATCCCTGCATTTTTTTGGGGGTGGGGGGAATAAAAATACCTTAGATGTCAGTCAGAAGAATCTGTTATTGGTAACAGAACTTACAAAAGTGAAATGATTAAATTCAAACTTGTGTTGAATTTTACATTTTATATTTAGTAAAACTGAAGTTAAAAAGGAATCAGCAAATCAAAGAATATTTAAATTTACTGTACTTAAAACAAATGTACATACGACATGGATGTATGAATGATAGAGACATATTAAATGCATTAAAAATAACAAGTGGGATAGAATTGCATATGAGTCCCTTACCAAGGCCCAACATTTCATGAAGAATGATCAGAGTGAATTTGCTCATTATTCATGTTAATATAAGCTCAATATCTTCAAGCTTTTAGAAGAAAGTATGGGAAAACTGTTATTTTGAAGTAATTATCCAAGTCCAAGGGCAATAATTTGGTAAAAAATCAATGGACTGAACACAAGTCATACTTGATCTGTAACTCATGATTGTCTGTAAGCGTTAACATAGAAAGTACGGGAAACATGTTGTGACGGATGGATTGATGTATAGAATGCTAACCTTTAGTACCATTCAGCAATACCGGTAGGGGACTGAAAACATTAATAAGATTTCTGTATAGTCTTCAAACCATGTCTGACAGAAATCTTGAACGTTATGTGTATCACTAATTGTAATAATAAAACATTTATTATGTAAGATTTCATACCTCTGTATAGTCTTCAAACCATGTCTGATAGAAATCTTGAACGTTATGTGTATCACTAATTGTAATAATAAAACATTTATTATGTAAGATTTCATACCTCTGTATAGTCTGCAAACCAGGTCTGAAATAAATCTTGAGTTTTATGATGATCACTATGTTCTTCACAGAAGTAATCATCTCCTGAATTCAGTAATTCACTGTAACTATGGCGACCAGCAACCATGTGTATGTTGCCATCAGAGCACTTTGACTTAACAGTGTAAGACACTCTCCTTGTTTCAAATCTTTCTTTGACTTTCTCAATTGCTTCTCCCAATTCTTCTAGCATTATTTTACATCTTCCTTTCTCCACATTTTTCCATTGCCATATCTGTAATGCTATTGTGTTTTTACAGAAACACAAAATGAATTTTACGGACTTGGTTCTGTCAAGAAAGAATACTCCCATGCCATGATAAATAGCCATCCGGCCAGTGTGTGGTTCTGTGCTCACAGCATGTTGACTGATATAATAACACAAAATATGGTTGAAAAAGTCAAACGGCATAAAATCAAACTCGATACACAACCATGGTGTGCGATTACAGTTACCTTTCTTCACACTGAACCTATCAATAATATCTGTCAATGAAGCTTTCTCAGAGATCATGCAAGGCATATAATAAGTAGGTAAGATTGTCCTTTGTCCATTTTCCACTAAAGTTGTTAGCTTTACTATAATGCCAAATATTTCCATTACATTTAGTAAATGACCACAATGTTTGTTGAAGTCAAGTTCTGGTTCTTTATCAAAGAGTTTTACAATCAGAGAGTGCTCAAGCTTTCCTGTGTCTTCTAGTGCTTTCCATTCGTCAGTCAGCTTCAGGTTGGAATCAAATTTGTCTGATACAAGACATCTGAAAGCATTTGCCAACCATTTTTGGTTTAGTATAATATATTCTTTAAAACTCTCAAAATATATGACACCTCCAACCTTATGTTGATATTTCAGGAAAAGTTTTATTTCATCCTCACTATCAATTGAACATTTTGAAGATAGTTCAACAATATCAGGCCAAGATAATATGTTCAACCCAGCCTCTCGTAAAACATCAAGTGATTGCTCTAAACGAATCCATTTTAATGGTAACTTTTCAGCAAATGTTTTCAGTTGCTTTCCATACTTAAAAATTGTGTCACGCAAAATATTAAAATCCTCTTCGGCTGATTCAGTGTTAGAAACATAGCATATCTCTCTTACATGTTTTTTCTTAGGTTCGTTTTTTAATACAGAGAGTAGCTGTTTACGGACCTCATTTTTTCTTTCCATCAGCTAAAAAGAAGAAAAAAGGCAAATGAAAGCATCAATTTTCATTTACTCCTCAAGTTCTCATTTAGTAGTCATATTAACTGGTCTCATTGTCAGTATCATCTAATACAATATAACTTATTCTAATTTTAATTTTATTATTATTATTATTCAATTGGTCATTACAGCATTAAATTCATTGCAAATTAAATTGAAAAAATCGAAGAATGTGTCCATGGGACACGGATGCCCCCGCTAAATGAAGTCCCAAACAGTAAGTAGTTGTCCGACAGGTCTGAAAGTTGCTTAGGACATACAACTTATGATACTGAACCAACCTGCCAAATTTCAAATTGTTCTCATGTACAGTTTCTGAGAAAAGCTTGACGGAAATTCGTACATACGGACGGACGTATTTACGTACAAATGAAGTCCCAAACAGGAAGTAGTTGTCCGACAGGTCTGAAAGTCGCTTAGGACGTACAACTTGTGATACTGAACCACCCTGCCGAATTTCAAATTGTTCTCATGTACGGTCTCTGAGAAAAGCTTGACGGAAATTTGTTTGGACGGACGGACGGACGGACATGAGTAAAACTTAATGCCCCCCGACATGTCGTCGCGGGGGCATAAAAATTGAAGAATGTGTCCATGGGACACAGATGCCCCCACTAAATGAAGTCCCAAACAAGAAGTAGTTGTCCGACAGGTCTGAAAATTGCTTTGGACGTACAA
Organism: Limnoperna fortunei; assembly: GCA_944474755.1. Taxonomy (NCBI): domain Eukaryota; kingdom Metazoa; phylum Mollusca; class Bivalvia; order Mytilida; family Modiolidae; genus Limnoperna; species Limnoperna fortunei. The sequence goes on from OX104125.1 coordinate 49,096,934, forward strand.
GTTGTGATTACTGAACCACCCTGCCAAATTTCAAATTGTTCTCATGTACGGTTTCTGAGAAAAGCTTGACCGAAATTCATACCGATGGACATACGTGTGTTCGAACAAATTAAGTCCCAAACAGGAAGTAGTTGTCTGACAGGTCTGAAAGTCACTTAGGACGTACAACTAGTGATACTGAACCACCCTGCCAAATTTCAAATTGTTCTCATATACGGTTTCTGAGAAAAGCTTGACGGAAATCCGTACGGACACGGGGGCGTAAAAATTATATACAATCAGTACTCTTTAATTAAGTGCACCAAAATTTAATACATGTATAGTGATTGATACAAATTTGGACATTAAAATTTTCACATACCTTTAAATTTTCAAGTAAAATTAGTTGAATATCATTATTTTTGTTCAACATAACCATAAATTTCCATAAATATATTTTAAATTATGATTGCCTTTACATGCAGTTAAATAGCATGATATTTTTTCAAAACACTTACATGTCCACCACACTCATCAACTCTTGTATAAACAATGACAGCTGGAGGGTATAGAAATTCCGTCTTTGTCTCATCTTTTATTTCTTCAATAACCCCACAGGAGTGAATAGTGTCAAGCCAGAAATCTATATACTCTACAAAAATAAGTTGTCATGTGAGGAAACAATCAGATAGTAAATTATTTAAAGGGCCTACAGTCAGGCTGTAATACAAATGTGCCTACAGTCAGGCTGTAATACTAATGTGCCTACAGTCAGGCTGTAATACTAATGTGCCTACAGTCAGGCTGTAATACTAATGTGCCTACAGTCAGGCTGTAATACTAATATGCCTACAGTCAGGCTGTAATACTGATGTGCCTACAGTCAGGCTGTAATACTGATGTGCCTACAGTCAGGCTGTAATACTGATGTGCCTACAGTCAGGCTGTAATACTAATGTGCCTACAGTCAGGCTGTAATACTAATATGCCTACAGTCAGGCTGTAATACTGATGTGCCTACAGTCAGGCTGTAATACTAATGTGCCTACAGTCAGGCTGTAATACTAATGTGCCTACAGTCAGGCTGTAATACTGATGTGCCTACAGTCAGGCTGTAATACTAATGTGCCTACAGTCAGGCTGTACTACTAATGTGCCTACAGTCAGGCTGTAATACTAATGTGCCAATATAATTCCTAGAATGATTATGTTTGCTCAATATTGTCCTGTTGATAATTTCCAGAAGAGGTACTCGAGTTATTATTAATCATAAGATTTGGTTCTTTTAGTACGATTGTGTGAATAAAAAAAAATTGGTACAGAAGTCCCCTTCTTGAAATTTCCCCTTGCCAGTGACCACTCGCTTTATCTGGCCAAAATGCAGATACATTAATTGTTTCTAACACAAGATTATTTGTTGAAAACAACCACACATCAAACGCAACCAACAGCCATATTTTTGACACAACAACATAATTTCCCTCACAAACGACTACTGGTAATCTGGCAAGACTATCCACAAGTTCATCTTATCTGAAACAAAAACAAGTTAGCAGCATACTGACCAGATTGACTGAATAGATGATTTATGTCAAGCGATCAATACAAGACAAGACCAAACTTTAAATAAATTAGGAAAGGGAATGGAACAAAAACCAGTGAGTACCCTGGGAATGGAACAATAGCCAGTACCCAGGGGATTGAGCAAAAGCCAGTGAGTACCCTGGGAATGGAACAATCCCCAGTACCCAGGGATGGAGCAAAAGCCAGTGAGTACCCTGGGAATGGAACAATAGCCAGTACCCAGGGGATGGAGCAAAAGTGAGTGAGTACCCTGGGAATGGAACAATAGCCAGTGAGTACCCTGGAAATGGAACAATAGCCAGTGAGTACCCTGGGAAAGGAACAATAGCCAGTACCCAGGGGAATGGAGCAAAAGCAAGTGAGTACCCTGGAAATGGAACAATAGCCAGTGAGTACCCTGGGAAAGGAACAATAGCCAGTACCCAGGGGAATGGAGCAAAAGCAAGTGAGTACCCTGGGAATGGAACAATAGCCAGTGAGTACCCTGGAAATGGAGCAATAGCCAGTACCCAGGGGATGGAGCAAAAACCAATAAGTACCCTGGGAATGGAACAATCGCCAGTACCCAGGGGATGGAGCCAAAGCCAGTGAGTACGCTGGAAATGGAACAATAGCCAGTGAGTACCCTGGTAATGGAACAATAGCCAGTACCCAGCATATGCTAAGGATCACAGACTGGGTAATAAATGATCCCAACAGGTGACTAGCCAGTGAGTACCGTAAGAATGGAACAATAGCCAGTAAGTACCCTGGAAATAGAACAATCGCCAGTACCCAGGGGATGGAGCAAAAACCAGTGAGTACCCTGGGAATGGAACAATAGCCAGTGAGTACCCTGGGAATGGAACAATAGCCAGCGCGTAAGCTGGAAATGGAACAATAGCCAGTGAGTACCCTGGAAATGGAACAATAGCCAGTACCCAGGGGATGGAGCAGAAGCCAGTGAGTACTCTGGGAATGAAACAATAGCCAGTGAGTACCCTGGAAATGGAACAATAGCCAGCGAGTACGCTGGAAATGGAACAATAGCCAGTGAGTACCCTGGGAATGGAACAATAGCCAGGGAGTACGCTGGAAATGGAACAATAGCCAGTGAGTACCCTGGAAATGGAACAATAGCCAGTACCCAGGGGATGGAGCAGAAGCCAGTGAGTACTCTGGGAATGAAACAATAGCCAGTGAGTACCCTGGAAATGGAACAATAGCCAGCCAGTCCCCTGGAAATGGAACAATAAACAGTGAGTACCCTGGAAATGGAACAATAGCCAGTGAGTACCCTGGAAATAGAACAATCGCCAGTACCCAGGGGATGGAGCAAAAACCAGTGAGTACCCTGGGAATGGAACAATCGCCAGTACCCAGGGGATGGAGCCAAAGCCAGTGAGTACGCTGGAAATGGAACAATAGCCAGTGAGTACCCTGGTAATGGAACAATAGCCAGTACCCAGGGGATGGAGCAGAAGCCAGTGAGTACCCTGGGAATGGAACAATCGCCAGTACCCAGGGGATGGAGCAAAAGCCAGTGAGTACCCTGGGAATGGAACAATAGCCAGTGAGTACCCTGGAAATGGAACAATAACCAGTGAGTACCCTGTGAATGGAGCAATAGCCAGTAATCAGGGGATGGAGCAATAATCAGTACCCAGCATATGCTAAGGATCACAGACTGGGTAATAAATGATCCCAACAGGTGACTAGCCAGTGAGTACCGTAAGAATGGAACAATAGCCAGTGAGTACCCTGGAAATAGAACAATCGCCAGTACCCAGGGGATGGAGCAAAAACCAGTGAGTACCCTGGGAATGGAACAATAGCCAGTGAGTACCCTGGGAATGGAACAATAGCCAGCGCGTACGCTGGAAATGGAACAATAGCCAGTGAGTACCCTGGAAATGGAACAATCGCCAGTACCCAGGGGATGGAGCAGAAGCCAGTGAGTACTCTGGGAATGAAACAATAGCCAGTGAGTACCCTGGAAATGGAACAATAGCCAGCGAGTCCCCTGGAAATGGAACAATAAACAGTGAGTACCCTGGAAATGGAACAATAGCCAGTGAGTACCCTGGAAATAGAACAATCGCCAGTACCCAGGGGATGGAGCAAAAACCAGTGAGTACCCTGGGAATGGAACAATAGCCAGTGAGTACCCTGGGAATGGAACAATAGCCAGCGAGTACGCTGGAAATGGAACAATAGCCAGTGAGTACCCTGGAAATGGAACAATAGCCAGTACCCAGGGGATGGAGCAGAAGCCAGTGAGTACTCTGGGAATGAAACAATAGCCAGTGAGTACCCTGGAAATGGAACAATAGCCAGCCAGTCCCCTGGAAATGGAACAATAAACAGTGAGTACCCTGGAAATGGAACAATAGCCAGTGAGTACCCTGGAAATAGAACAATCGCCAGTACCCAGGGGATGGAGCAAAAACCAGTGAGTACCCTGGGAATGGAACAATAGCCAGTGAGTACCCTGGGAATGGAACAATAGCCAGCGCGTACGCTGGAAATGGAACAATAGCCAGTGAGTACCCTGGAAATGGAACAATAGCCAGTACCCAGGGGATGGAGCAGAAGCCAGTGAGTACTCTGGGAATGAAACAATAGCCAGTGAGTACCCTGGAAATGGAACAATATCCAGCGAGTACGCTGGAAATGGAACAATAGCCAGTGAGTACCCTGGGAATGGAACAATAGCCAGCGAGTACGCTGGAAATGGAACAATAGCCAGTGAGTACCCTGGAAATGGAACAATAGCCAGTACCCAGGGGATGGAGCAGAAGCCAGTGAGTACTCTGGGAATGAAACAATAGCCAGTGAGTACCCTGGAAATGGAACAATAGCCAGCCAGTCCCCTGGAAATGGAACAATAAACAGTGAGTACCCTGGAAATAGAACAATAGCCAGTGAGTACCCTGGAAATAGAACAATCGCCAGTACCCAGGGGATGGAGCAAAAACCAGTGAGTACCCTGGGAATGGAACAATCGCCAGTACCCAGGGGATGGAGCCAAAGCCAGTGAGTACCCTGGAAATGGAACAATAACCAGTGAGTACCCTGTGAATGGAGCAATAGCCAGTAATCAGGGGATGGAGCAATAATCAGTACCCAGCATATGCTAAGGATCACAGACTGGGTAATAAATGATCCCAACAGGTGACTAGCCAGTGAGTACCGTCAGAATGGAACAATAGCCAGTGAGTACCCTGGAAATAGAACAATCGCCAGTACCCAGGGGATGGAGCAAAAACCAGTGAGTACCCTGGGAATGGAACAATAGCCAGTGAGTACCCTGGGAATGGAACAATAGCCAGCGCGTACGCTGGAAATGGAACAATAGCCAGTGAGTACCCTGGAAATGGAACAATCGCCAGTACCCAGGGGATGGAGCAGAAGCCAGTGAGTACTCTGGGAATGAAACAATAGCCAGTGAGTACCCTGGAAATGGAACAATAGCCAGCGAGTCCCCTGGAAATGGAACAATAAACAGTGAGTACCCTGGAAATGGAACAATAGCCAGTGAGTACCCTGGAAATAGAACAATCGCCAGTACCCAGGGGATGGAGCAAAAACCAGTGAGTACCCTGGGAATGGAACAATAGCCAGTGAGTACCCTGGGAATGGAACAATAGCCAGCGAGTACGCTGGAAATGAAACAATAGCCAGTGAGTACCCTGGAAATGGAACAATAGCCAGTACCCAGGGGATGGAGCAGAAGCCAGTGAGTACTCTGGGAATGAAACAATAGCCAGTGAGTACCCTGGAAATGGAACAATAGCCAGCCAGTCCCCTGGAAATGGAACAATAAACAGTGAGTACCCTGGAAATGGAACAATAGCCAGTGAGTACCCTGGAAATAGAACAATCGCCAGTACCCAGGGGATGGAGCAAAAACCAGTGAGTACCCTGGGAATGGAACAATCGCCAGTACCCAGGGGATGGAGCCAAAGCCAGTGAGTACGCTGGAAATGGAACAATAGCCAGTGAGTACCCTGGTAATGGAACAATAGCCAGTACCCAGGGGATGGAGCGGAAGCCAGTGAGTACCCTGGGAATGGAACAATAGCTAGCGAGTCCCCTGGAAATGGAACAATAAACAGTGAGTACCCTGGAAATGGAACAATAGCCAGTGAGTACCCTGGAAATAGAACAATCGCCAGTACCCAGGGGATGGAGCAAAAACCAGTGAGTACCCTGGGAATGGAACAATAGCCAGTGAGTACCCTGGGAATGGAACAATAGCCAGCGAGTACACTGGAAATGGAACAATAGCCAGTGAGTACCCTGGAAATGGAACAATAGCCAGTACCCAGGGGATGGAGCAGAAGCCAGTGAGTACTCTGGGAATGAAACAATAGCCAGTGAGTACCCTGGAAATGGAACAATAGCCAGCCAGTCCCCTGGAAATGGAACAATAAACAGTGAGTACCCTGGAAATGGAACAATAGCCAGTGAGTACCCTGGAAATAGAACAATCGCCAGTACCCAGGGGATGGAGCAAAAACCAGTGAGTACCCTGGGAATGGAACAATAGCCAGTGAGTACCCTGGGAATGGAACAATAGCCAGTGATTACGCTGGAAATGGAACAATAGCCAGTGAGTACCCTGGAAATGGAACAATAGCCAGTACCCAGGGGATGGAGCAGAAGCCAGTGAGTACTCTGGGAATGAAACAATAGCCAGTGAGTACCCTGGAAATGGAACAATAGCCAGCGAGTCCCCTGGAAATGGAACAATAAACAGTGAGTCCCCTGGAATTGGAACAATAATCAGTGAGTACCCTGGGAATGGAGCAATAGCCAGTAATCAGGGGATGGAGCAATAATCAGTACCCAGCATATGCTAAGGATCACAGACTGGGTATTAAATGATCCCAACAGGTGACTATCTCAGGATGAACTCGGCCAATTGTTTATTTGTCCCAATGGTTTATTTTAGGAAGACTTTATTATTTGACCAATGATAGGGTTAAGGTGGCAATCTTGAATATCAGCCAATTCAACTAACACAATCTAGTCAAGAAATCATATCAAAGTTGTGTGTGGTATCTGTACATGGAAGTAAGGAAAAAAAACTAGGGCCTCTAGGAGCCTGTATCGCTCACCTGAACCTGAAACCAAACAACCCTTTTTTTATCCAGCTTTTCTTTGCTATAAGGAATTGCCCAACACTTCTGCAAAAATCATTAATTTTGACCTTTTAAAGGAAACAACTCCTATAAGGAGGATCTTTTGATGGTTAGAGGGAGAAGGGAGGTTCACTTCAAATTTGCTGTACCTGTCTCTCGACCCCCCCCCCCCCCCCTTTTCATTTTTTCTATTTAATCCAACGTAGCTATGTAGGTAGTCAGGTGTCATGATTTGCACAATTTTGGTACAAGACATCCAAAAGATGATGTGTGCAATGTTTCAAAGCAGTACCTTCATTGGTTTAAGAGGAGAAGATTTTTTAAAATCAAGTAAAATTGATTAAAAAAATGTTCAAGGAGAATAATTCTTAAACGGTTTATCAAACAATCTTGACCCTAAAGTAATTTTTGTAGCCCTCATAGAGCAGAACAATTAAGCAATGCTAACTTTTTCTCTAGTTCTAATAATTTTCAAGATTTTGAGGCAAAAACGTCAAAAATAATCAATTTCGACAATTAAAGGGCAATAACTCCTATAAGGAGTCATCATACAACTTCAACCCAATAGAGTGTTTCGTAGAGATTTTGATGCAGATGAAGGCATGTCTCTTTGGTTTTCCTGTATCTGTTACACTTTTTTAAATATAAGCCAAAAACTGTATTTTACCGCACCGCCCCCCCCCCCCATCCTATTTTAAGCCATGGTGGCCATGTTGGTTAATCTGCAGACATGGTTGGTGCAAACTTGGTTGAGGACATTTGACAGATGATGTGTACAACGTTTCAAAGCAGTACTTTCAGTTGTTTCAGAGGAGAAGATTTTAAAAAATCAATTAAAACTGATTAAAATAAACAGTTCAAGGGGAATAACTCTTAAACGGTTAATCAGACAATCTTGACCCTTCATCATTTTTGTAGCCCTTATAGAGCAGAACAATTAAGCAATGCTAACTTTTTCTCTAATTCTAATAATTTTCAAGATTTTGAGGCAAAAATGGCAAAAATCATCAATTTTGACAATTAAAAAGGGCAATAACTCCTACAAGGAGTCATCATACAACTTTGACCCCATGGAGTGTTTTGTAGAGCTTTAGATGCTGAAGAAGGAATGTCTTTTCGGTTTTCCTGTATCTGTTATACTTTTTGAACTATAAGCAAAAAACTGTATTTTGACCCCTCTGTTCTATTTTTAGCCATGTCGGCCATGTTGGTTGGTCTGAGGCCATGATTTAAGCAAACTTGGTAGAGGGCATTTTACTGATGATGCATGCAAAGTTTCAAAGCAATCCCTTCAGTGGTTTTGGAGGAGAAGATTTTTGAAGAAAAGTTAACAACGCCGACGACGATGGACGACGACAGACGCCAAGTGATGGCAATAGCTCACATGACCCTTCGGGTCAGGTGAGCTAAAAAGGAAAAGCAAAAAATCTTAAAATCATGCAGAGCTTGTATACCTCTCTAGATTTATTCAGCCCATAAAGAGGGTATTTCCACTGTTAGACGTCCAGTGGTGCCAATTTTTGTTTAGCATAAACAAAATATAAACTTTGTTGAGGACCATTAAATGAATATTGCTGATAAGTTTGGTTTCAACTCGTACAATTATTTTAGAGAAGAGGCCTTGTAAACATTCACAAAGGTTTATATAACTTTGTACTAGAGGCTATATCAGAACAGAAGACATGTATTGTAGAGGACCATCCAAAGTCATACACTTTCCAGAGGACCATCCAAAATCATACACTTTCCATACGACCATCCAAAAACTATTGTGACCATGATTGTTTAACTTGCCAAAATTACACTTCATGTTTCAGACTGACAGGGCAGTTGTCTCAAATTTGATCGATCTCGGTTAGTTAGACTTAATTTTGTCAAATAAAAAAAGACTAATTCATTAAACAAGACGCTCTAAAGAGCTTGCAATGCTCACCTGAGATTCCAAAAAAACCATTATAGAAGACATGCATTTTCATGTAAATTTGATTTTAAATGCTCAAGTATGAAATTTTCTGGGAAAAGAAGTTTCTATACTTATCATATAAGGTCCTATGTTAAGCTATATTTCACAAGTGCACTAAAAAGAACAGAACATGTTAAATGACTCCTTTTCATCCAGCTCCAGTCTTGCTAAAAAAGGTTTTTTGGCATCTTTAATGGTAGCATAGTGGGGATGCCAGTAAATATTCTGAAAGAAGACAACCCAAAGACTAACTCTTATCAAATCTGATACCAAATGGCACAGTGGTTTAAGATTAGAATAAAATGTGTGGATGGATAGAATATGATAGATAATATATAGTGATGGCAACCGCTCAACACGACTTTTAGTAAGGTGAGCTAAACAAGCCACATTAATTATATCAAGCTATATTTTATCTAATTAAAAAAGCTTCAAACCTCCAATCTTATCAAAGCCAACTTCAGTGGTGATTGGTTTGACATCTTTCATGATATTTGTAACTAGAATATGTAATGCATTTGGATTGAGGAATACTGGGTGAGTGGCATAGTATTTCTTCTCTCCAGCAAAATCCAAAATTCCACATTCCACAAACTTGTCAGCTGGTACATCTACTTTTTCTATGCCATTCAGGAAATCATCCAGACCTTGTATAACTTTATCAGTCAGTAATTTAATTATTGTGTTGTTGTGTTTTGGCGGGAATTGACTCTCCACTTCCCCTTCAAAATCTTGTGACACATTAGGAATTGTTGTAAATGACTGGTCTTTCCTTTTTCTTCTTTTAACTGACCCATCTCCTAGCTTATCCTGTCTAGTCTTCCTTTTTCTTACTGATATATTACGACTGGTACCGACAGCTTCTCTGTTAATATTCTGACTGCCATCATCATCTTGTAAACCACTTCCTTTCAAAGTGTCGTCTTTCTGTTGTAAAGTCTCATCCTCAACAGTGATTGGTTGACTAGGTGTTTTTATCCTAGCCAACAATGCTTTCTTTTTATCTGATACTGCAAAATACCAAGACCAAAAATTCAGTACAGGAATATAATACTAGGCAAATATATGCAAATTCTACACTACAGTGTATCATAAAGAACATATCTGCCTAAAGGTAATAATTCAATCTTAACCTAAGTGAACCATTTCCATGGTAGAACTACCAATGCATGGCATTTTGTGAATGCATACAACACATTTATTTTTTTATATACCAAGAACCATTAGGTAAAACTGTCATAATTGACATATTCATCTTATAAGTTGTATACAGAAATGTTCAAATGATGTATAAATTATATATAAAAAATGTTGCATTATAGTGTATTAGTTTTCCTTATTGGCCGAGTAATTGGACTAAGGCTACCCTATATCTGACTAGTAAATGTCAAATTGGCATACTTTTGTAATGCAATTTTAATCATATGATGACCGGAAGTATTTGCCTGCAGGTTTTCAATTTTTTTTGGTCAACATCGTTGTTGTTGTTACAAGTGTTCATTTCATAAATGACAAAGAACAACAAGACCCGAATGTCAAGGGGCAATTACAAATCCGGATATAGGCAAATGCAACACAAAAACCAAAAACACAAAAACAGAGAGAGTAACTGGAACCCAATAAAAACCATGGATGCACACAAGTGCTCTGGACGAGTAAGCAGTGCCTGCATCTAATTAGACACCCGTCGAGTTACTCATTGTAATGTCTAGGGAAAAGTCAAATCCAGGAATAGTTTTTGTTTGTTTGTTTGATGGTGTTTAAAGCCACTTTCAGCAATTTTTCATTTATATCATGGCGTCCAGTTTTTATTGGGGGAGGAAGCCGGAGGACCCGGAGAAAAGCCCCAACCTGTGGTAGGAAAACTGGCAATCCATGTCAATTAAGATTGGAGTCGAGTACACCCTGCCTGCAGTGAGAATCGAACGCGCAATCTCAGTGTTGACAGACCACATGAATAGGAAACATTATATACGACTCAGCAAAAGTGTCAGATCATATTTGCGACGCTGATTTCCCATAATGATCAATTAAGTCATGGTGCCGACCATAGAACTTCTGGAGAGATAACATCAACCTAGGTACACCAACTCTTGTTTGATTAGTTTAGCAGTCAACAACAGTGATTGGTCTAGAAAAACGGAATATCGATCGTAGGATCTAGAATAACGCATAAGAGAATATGAGAATCCTCTGCTGTCCAACACAGAGCTAAGTCACACATTTCCCAATGTTTCTCCAGTCGAAAGTTAACAAAAAGATTGTTTGTATTGTAAAAATACTAATAGGAAAAGTAGTTGTTTTTTTGACAGTTTTCAAACAAGGAAAACTGTCCTAGTAATTACAGTTTATTTATATTTGGACCTACAGCTGTACAGGCAATTTGAGCTAAATAAGGATCCCCAAGTAACTAATTCACATGTGTTGCATAATAATTTATTACATGAATATTCTTTATTCAATCTGAAGTTTAATATTTTCAAAGAGACATCAGAACAAACCAAAACCTATATTTATTATCTTGTTTGTTGTTTTGTTTTTAGGTTTTATTCCACTTTCAGCTGTATCAAACAACATATCTGTGATAAAATCCGCCACATTTGGCAGAATAATTGGTCACAAGTAATGTTTTGAGAAAATAACTTGTCTTTCATATTGATTTTGCAAATTCTTTTATTGTTTGTTTGTTTGTATGTGTTTAACACACTTTCAGCAATTTTTAAGCTATATCATGGTGTCCAGTTTTTATTGGGGAGGAAGCGGGCATAGTGTACAACCTGCCCACAATGAGACTTGAACCCGTGACTTCAGTGTTGGCAAACCACGTACATGATCAATAGTAGAAAAACTACCTTAAAAAGAGGCCCCTTCAAATTCTTTTAACATGATTACCTTCATCAAAGGCCCATTGACCATCCTTAATTTTAATTTTACATCGATGCATGTCAATCCCGTCTGTACTTTGGACTCCTGTGATACTCTGTTTTAGTAGGCGTCTCAGCAAACAGGTTTTACCAACCCCATTTTCACCAAGGATAACAATTCGGATGTAGTTGCGTATCTCAGTTCCTGTCTTGATGATATTTATGTACAATTCTTTATCTTCATCACTTAAATGTTTGATAGCGGTCGGTATTTCTATTATAAAGTAATAAACCAGTAATTATCAATAGATCAAATGTTCATGATGGGTTTCTAACTTAATTCAATACAGGTATTACATGTATACAACTGAACCCTGACTTTTGGAAGGACACTGTAGCATTATACATGAAAATATAAAGAATAATTCTTAAAATTCTAATGAGGTGAAGCAAACAAGAGGCCAACAACACTTACCCGCCTAATTGTTACACCAAGCAATATTCTCAGAATTCTATGCAACAAATGGTATTATTTGAAATGATTTAATAAGATGAAATACGATCTATTCAGAACACACTACCTGAGAGGAAGATTGTTTAATATTAACACCATATTTAAACTATTTTTAAATTATTTCCCCTTTATTTTCTTTTCTTAAAAACCCTAAGTAAGGGGTGGGGAACATGATAGAAATAAGAAGACAAAAGATGGTGACAACAGACAGCAGGCAAATTTTGATTGATATGAAAGGCTAGAACGAATAAACGTACCCTATCTGCTTTTTTTTGGCGAAGGTATGAATTTAGTCCCATCGTAATGTAGCAGCAGGAGTAAATCACTCCTGGCACTTTGATGACTAAAAGTACTTGAATAAAAATTCAGCCATGGTCAATCTCGATATCTTTTGGACAGTGCCACCATTGTGTTATCAACTTCGCATTTAAAATCAATCATTAATGATACCCGAGGTTAGTTATTGCGATATTTAATAAACCACTGTGCGTTATGTATTACTTGAACCCCTAAAATTGTGTGTTTCATTGCATCTTGTATAAATTACTGGATTCTTACTATGGAATGGTTATTACGGTATGCAAATTAGCACCATTTTACTAAAATTTAGTAAATTAATAAAAATATATTAAAAATATTAAAAAGTAAAAATTGGCTTTTGTCTGATAAAAAGTGCTTTCAAAAGTAAAAATAATATACCTAGTGCATATCACACATCAATTAAATTACATAATTTTGATTAACAGAAAGTTCGACCACAGTGAAGCTTGATGAAGGTTAAAAAATAATGCGTTCTTACACAATAAATCTTTGGAAAAGGAGAGGTGATCTTTTATAAGTGGTAAAAAAATTTTTGTTTTACTTTTTCATGAGTTAAGTGCAGCAGAAACGAGCTAAAAAATATTAACAAACTTCTATCTTCTGTAGTCAAACAAATTTCATATTGCGATATCCAATAGACTATCCACTGTTTAATATCCGACAACTAATCAGAATGCCTGAAACATAAATGTACTGTAACAACATTCTGTTTCAGGCATTTTAATTGGATGACACAACTAGTACAGATGAAAACACAAGAGCAACCTGAAATCTTAATGTCTTACCTTGTACAATGAGCCGAGAATGTCGAACACAGTTTTTTATCTTCACAGAGTATTCTCCCATATCAGCAAGTCTTGTATTGATTACAACAAGTCTGTGAAGTCTTTCATGTGTCTCTACTTTATATTTGTCCAATGTGCTAACTTTAGACCCATCTTTGAACCACAGGGCTGTTTGATCATCAAGTACTTCACATTCAAACTGAACAGTTTCCCCCTCCATACATGTCAAAGTACCCAATGGTTTAGTAAAATATTCTAGGGACAAATAAGAGCAATGAATGTACAAGCATAATATTATTTAAGAATTGAATGCATTCTTTTGAAGTTTCATTGACGAATGAAAGCATTGACCAAAGCACATTCTCAATATAGCATGGTAGTGATTCATGATGAAAATTTTCCTCGGTCAATGCTTATATACGTATACGTCAATGAAACTTCAAAGGAATGCATTCAATTCTTATAGTTACATTTTATTCATTAACAAAATGCCAGGGTCTTGATTTAAATCGTGCACAATTGTATTTTTGTTGATTTATGGAACTCATTGTTTGTTTTACTGTCAAGGTAGCACCTGCTCTTCATGGCTACAGGTTTCATTGAGAAATGCAAAGATATGATTCTAAGTCATCTATAACAGTAACAGTTTGAACCAATAGAAATCCAGGATATCGATTAAATACATACCAAATGTAAATATTAATTTGTGCTATATCATTTATATCAACAGTGTTTTATATTAAATTAGCAGCAATCCCCTCTCACACCCCAGAATGTAAAAGTGTGAAGCTTTTGATTGGCTGGTGCAGTATTGGAATTATTTTTAATTTGAAAGCTTATCCATAAATGTTTAAAAATGAATAATAATTAAATGCATGTTTTACAAAGTGTTGGAGAAATATTTCTTTTTATGTATGTAGATCCATACAAATCTGTTCATTTTCCATTTAGTGCAGAATTAGAAAGCTCCCATAAATGACCATATACTAAAGTGACAGGAAATGCTACTCATTTTTTCTTGAGTGTTCACTATTGAAGATGTGTTCACTTTTTGAACAGCACGGGTTCCTACTGGCAAATAATTGCACTTTTGTAACCTACATGTTTACATTCAACAAACCTTTGACTTGGAGAGATGTTGACCTCATTCTGTCACATATTTTGACACAGTAGTCTCCAGCATCATTCAGATTTATGTGTTGTATGGTCAGCTTATGGTTTTTCCCTTCATCTGTTATCTTGTATTTGTCACCATGTTGAACACCAACACCATCCTTCTCCCAGTGAGCTGTAACGTTGTCATCTAAGACAGCACATGACAGTTCAACAATGTCTCCCTCGATGTATTCATAGGTGCTTCTCATATTCTTTGTAAAATATTCTGTAGAAATGCATGAAAACAAAAGTGAAATTAGTACTGAGATTTTGACAATAAAAGTATACAAAAAATAAATACTATTACGTTTTGTAGATTTTGAATAAGAGTAGGCTCCTTGTAGCAGCTACAAAAGGCTAAATTGTTCCCTACAAAATAATTCATACTTTTCAAATGGGCAGTCCAAATCTTTTTCCCGTTTCTTTATTGTATGTGAATCTGTTCTTGTCCTGAATATACATGTAGCTGAAATGCTGCTCGTTGGACGTAAAACAAACATTCAATCAATCAACAATACATACAAACAGTTAAGTGAGGAATACAAATCCAAAACCATTCATCCACATCTTATCATCTTTAATATAAAAGGAGACTTTAAAATAACTTTACATATCAATGTATAGGTAGTCCAGAGACTGACACAATTAATGACTGAATGGCAAGTTGGCAACATTCACATGATCCAATAAAAAGATAAAGAAAAAAAAAATCCTTTGCTGCATTTATAGCAATGAGTATTAATTTATTCTGGTGTAATTAACCAAATACCAATAAAACCAAAGATTAAGTAAATTATTATCATGAATCTTTATCAAGTCAAGACTCAACTTTTTTGTGATTTGACCAATTAAATTGACTTCTGCCTTGTGATGAACAGAAATGTGACATGTGAAATGTGCTGTCATGTCATATCAGGTGGAATAGATGCATTTAACAATTTGATTTGGTACAATTGTTTAAATATTTAACTCTAAAATGTAAATAAAGAGTTACATATCCCTAGATAAGTGGTTATTATGTCCTGCGATAGACAATTGGTAGGACATGGAATTTTGTCCTATTTGTTTGTCCGACCTTTGTGATGCAGATTTGTTGATGAAGATGACTTCACATTTTGATGAAACTTGATAAACAGGAACAACATGATGAGCTCTCTTCACTGGCTAAGTTCTGTAGGACTGTGCCAAATATTTCACACTTGAGTGAACTTAGGAAATGGGGGTGTTCACCTATGTGTCAAGCTTCTTGTTTTGTATGGCATTTTTAGACACAAATTGTCCACTTAACTTAAAGATCAAAATGTATTTCAATGCTTTAATCATGTTACATAATTTAAAAATTTTACCCGATAAATCTTTGATTTGAACTGGATAAATGGTTTGATGAAGACTTTATTTAATCATGTTAATTTTTCCTATTGATGACAGCATTGGCATCAGTTGTAATAATTTACTCAAACATATTGTGTACTTTAGAGACTTTAAGTAACAATTTTCAAACCATGTTTCATCTTATTTTCATCTTGAACCCTAGTGTAAATGACCTCTACAAACATTTAATTAATAGAATATATGCTTGATGCGATGACACCTTACGTTTGCAAGTTCAATATTGTGCAAAATACTGACTTTCAATTATAAGATTTGCAGGTTAAAATTCTGCTACGATATTTACCAAAACAGATCGTTTTCTACCATATTAATCCTGGTTTATATTTGATGAAAAGCTGCTCCGACACTTTGCAGTTCACAATAATCAAGTTGTTCTGTACAAATTGGGTACCTAGTGCTTGGTTTTAATATTCATAACTTTCCCATTTATGAACTGTTATGCAAACAATATTGAATAATAAGTTTCCGATACATAACCACTAGAGTGATTAGCAAAAATATTTATTATATTAAGAACATTCATGTATATATACTATTTACCTTCGTCCTCCTTCGATATTGACTCATAGTTTTTGTTCTATAAAATAAAATTAAACATAATTTATTTTATTTATCAATATTTATTCCGTAACTTTTTTGATTGGGCTTATGAATTAAATGTTATTATATCAAATCTAGACACAATCACCTAAAAATCACTAGTCTCAAGTGACCGGGTTGCAAATCACTTACCTTCATAAATGAGGAATGTTATAAAAAGAAGCTGAAAACTGTACGAGAAATCGATTACTCAAACTAGAGGCTCCTGGACTTCTTTTTTATCTACCTTTTCATTCCTATAAGGAAATATCCAGCAGTTCTACACAAAAGTATTAATTTTGATACTTTAAGGGGAATAACTCTTATTGGTGTTGTCTAACACATATGCACCAATAATCATGTTTGCAGATCTTGATGAGCTGAATGATTCCTCTAGCTGTTAGTTTTCAAGATATTGAGGAAAAATGACAAAAAACTACAATTTTGACAATTTAGGGGCTATAACTCCTCTAAGACATTATCACATCTAATTAGAGAATAATGTAGAACTTTTGTTCACTTCAGATTACCTGTATCTGTTATATTATTTGAACTTCAGGCCAAAAACTATAGCTTGACCACCATGTTCTATTTATAGCATATGAGCTACATGTATGTTTATTGGTCAGCTGTCATAATTTGTGCAATTTTGGTGCAGGTTAGTCTAAAAATTATGTGTGCAATGTTTCAAAGCAGTCCTTTCAGTGGTTGAAGAGGAGAAGATTTTTTTAAAGTTACAATTGATTAACAGGAGCCTGGATTGCTCACTCAAGTCTGACAATTCTTCCTTTTTATCTAGCTTTTTTTCCCTATACGGAATTGTCCAACACTTCTGCAAAAATCATTAATTTTGAAATTTTAAAGAGAATAACTCCTTAAAGGAAATGTCCGACACATATGCACCAATAATCATTTTTGCAGATCTTGATGAGCTGAATAATTTTGATTCAAAAAGCTTTTCTCTAGCTCTTAGTTTTCATGTTGGTAGGTAAGCTGTCATGATTAACATAATTTTGGTAGAGGAAATCCTAAAGATGATGAATGCAGTCCTTTTATTGGTTTAAGAGAAGATATTTAAAATCAATTAAAATTGATCAAAAAAGTTCAAGGGGAATAACTTCTAACACTTCATCAGGCAATCTTGGACCTGAGGTCAGTTTTGTAGCTCTCATAGAGCTGAACATTCAAGCAATGCTAACTTTTTCTCTAGTTCTAATAAGTTTCAACATTTTTAGGAACAAATGGCCAAAAACATCAATTTTGACAATTAGGAGGCAATAAATCATACAAGGGTTGGTCGTACAACCAACTCAATGAGAGTATTGTAGAGCTTTTGATGCTGAAGAATGATGTTCTTTATGGTTACACTGTATCTGTATTTTGAACCCCAGTTCTGTTTTAGGCCACGGAGGCCATTTCGATTGGTCTGCCACCATGGTTTGTGCAAACTTGGTAGAGGACATTTTACTGATGATGTGAACACAATTGCAAAGCAGACTTTTAACTGGTTTCCCGGAAAATTAATTTTTTTTAAATCACATAAAATTGATTAAAAAACAGTTCAAGGGGAATAACTCCTAAAGGTTGATAAGACGATCTTGACCCTGAAAGCCATTTTGTAGCTCTCATAGACCTGAACAATTGAGCAATGCTAACTTTTTCTCTAACTCAACTAATTTTCAAGATCTGAATGAAAGAATGACAAACAACATTAATTTTGATGATTAAGGTGCAATAACTCCAACAAGGGGTCATCATACAGCTTTGACAATGGAGAGTTTTGTAGAGGTTTTGTAGAAGAAAGGTTGCTTCAGCTTTCCTGTATCTGTTGTATTTTTTAACTAAAAGGCAAAAACTTTTTTTGCACCGCACCCGGTTGTATTTTAGCTGGGCAGTCATTTTGGTTGATCTGGGGACATGATTTATGCAAACTTGGTACAACACATTTTCTGATGATGTGTGTAAAAGTTCAAAGCTAGCCTTCAGTGGTTTTGGGGTACACTGCGGCCAAGATGGATTCCGCAAAGTCCGCGAAAAAACACGGCCGAACGCGACGCGGCAATCAATTTTTTTAGTGATAATTGTCCGCGAACGTTCCGTGACCAAAATGACTGCAGAATCGTCTATTAATGGACTTCGCGGTATTGCCGCGATAAACACGGTTTTTGTACAAGGCATATGTTGTAACTGCAGAATTTCGTAATGAAAGTATTTGTTGCAGAAAGGCAGTAACATTTTAGAAACCTCGTTACTCATATGTCTTTTTTTTATGTTCGTTTTACATAATTGTTCATTCAACAGATTCTACGTTGTGTAAATTCTATAACAATCGGACATGCACGGAGTGAGAAATCATGTGTCAATTATTGGTCTCTTTGAATACCTGATGAGATTAGATTAATGGACAGATAGGTGTGCCAAAACTAACACACCTATTACCAAAATATCAATAGGTGAGGCGGGAATCACTCAATGAATGGGAGGAGCAAAAAACTATAAGTGACACGTGTCGCTGGCTGACGACATCAAAATTCGAGGTTGCAACTAATTGTACAAAATTCCTTTAATAAAATTTAAGTAAATATGCCTTTTTAACAATATTCCACTACTAACAATATAACGTGTGGGAAAAATATTGCTCCAATGTGTTTGAGCAATAAAACTTTGCGGTCGGCGTAGTATTTTAATTACACGGAAAGTCCACGTGTTGGTTACCTTCATCAATTAACACCAGTCACCTGAACAGGAAGCCAGCGGGACATTTTTTTATTACAATTATGAAATTTACCGTAATTCATACCTTTCAACTCTTAAACACATTTATACACGCGTATATTAGTTAACCCCGCAATAAAATCGCAGGTGTTCCTTGATCAATGGACCGTTCTATTTTGCATCCGGTGGACGACAGGTATCCTAATTCCTCGGGGCACCATAAGGAAAGGTGTTTTACGCCAGCGTTTTATTAATACCTGCTGTTTATTATAAAAGTTTAAACACACATTTATTGTATAAAAGTTAACTGTTTTTTGTTACCCCTTTTTTACAAATTAATATTAAAATATTTATTATGTAAAATAATTAATAAAGTACCCTTCTTGAACATGTTTTTACTGACGATCTGTAAAGAATTAATACACAACTGAATGGTTTAATGATTGGAACAATACACTATCTTCAAATAAAGTATTTATCGAATTCAGTCCATGACAATAACGTTTACGTTCGCGGACATATGGAAGAAATTGCGGATCCATTGGGGACATTATATCTGAAGTGTCCGCGAATGATGAACTTCTGTCCATCGGGAATGTCCGCGTACTACAATCGTTGTCCATCATGGACTCACGGACTTGGCGTAATCCGTTTTGGCTGTAGTGTAGAAAGGACGTTTTCAGGTTAGGTGAATTAAAAATTATCCAAGTGGATTAACTCCTATACGGTCTATAACATAGAGCTGATCAAATGAGCAATGCTAATTTTTCTCCAGTTCTAAGATTTCAAGATTTTAAGGAAAAAATCGTCAATTTTAACAATTACGGAGAAATAACTCCTGCAAGTTGTCATCTTTCAAATACTTCAACTCAATAGTTTTGATGAGCTTTTGACGTTTGATGCTGAAAAGGAAAGTCTCTGCAGTAAGCCAAAAACTGTATTTTGAATCCCTGTTATATTTTTAGCCAAGGTAGATATATTGATTATGTTTGCGGCTATCAATTGCACAAACTTGTTAGAGGATATTTTACTGATGATGTGTGCAAAGTTTCAAGCAATTCCTTTGGTGGTTTTGGAGAAGATTTTTGAAGAAAATTTAATGATGAAGGCGAATGACAGCAGATGACAAGTAATACCAATAGCTTAGTATCAGGCGAGTTAAAAGTGGAGAAACTTTCACGCACTATTCCGTAATAGCAGGTGCACAACTTCAATGCTTCTTTCTGCAAAGTTTAGGAATCTGGTTTGTATTGATTGCACAAAAAAATTTAATGAAAAATGTCTCATGTATAGCAAAATGGGGAAAATTTTCATATTATAATAGCAGGTTTACAGCTTCAATATGTGTGCAATGTTTCTTGCAAGTTTCATAGATCTGGGCTAAAACTGTGGTAAAAACATCAAGCTATACCTTTGGATACTGGATATTCTCCTCCGAGTACTCTTCAAACCAAGTCTCAAAGAAATCTCTGGTATCATGCATTTCATTGTGTTCTTCACAGAAAAAATCTTCTAAATCTGTCAAATCCTTGTAGCTACAACGTCCGAGTTTGATGTGAATATTACCATTAGAACACTTGATTTTTTCATAATAGGAAATCCTTCTAGGTTCATATTTGTCTTTCATGGTGTGTACCACTGACCTCAATTCTTCTAGCATTGATTTACATGTTCCTTGCTCTAGTTTTCTCCATTGCCATATTTGCATTGCAATTGCATTTTTAGAGAAACACAAAATAAATTTTCTTGACTTGGTATTGTCAAGGAAGAATACTCCCATACCATGATATAAAGCCGTTCTTCCAGATAATGCTTCAGTGCAAATAGTGTATTTTCTGATGTAATAACAAAAGATGTGGTTAAAAAAGTCAAAAGGCATAAAGTCAAACTGGATGCACAGCCATGGTGTTTGTGTACAGGAATCTCTCTTTACACCAAACACATTACAGATTTCCTCAATGGATGTTTTTTCAGATATCATACATGGCATGTAATATGTCCTAACACTTTGATTTTCTTCCATGCAAGATTGAAGTTTAACAATAACACCAAACATTTCCATTACTTTTACTAAAAGTCTCTCGTGCTTGTAAAATTCACGCTCACTTTCTTTATGCAACAGTTTTACAATTAGAGATTGTTTAAGCTCTCCTGTGTCTTCTAGAATTTTCCATTCTGGGGTCAGTTTTAGATCGTCATCAAATTTATCTGATACAAAACAACGAAATGCATCTGCGAGCCATTTTGGGTTTAATATAACATGTTCTTTTAAACTTTCAAAGTAAATGATGCTACCAACTTTATGATGATACTTTAGGAAAAGGCTGACCTCAAGTTCATCTTCAATTGAACATTTAGATGCCAAGTCAGTCATATCAGGCCAGGACAGTAAGTTCATACCAGCTCCACGAACAATATCTAAGGTTTGTTCTAAGCGAATCCATCTTAATGGTAGCTTTTTTCCGTATGATTCTATATTCTTTCCAAACTCAAAAATCGATTTGCGTAAATCATCAAGTCTTTATCTAATGGTTCTGTGTTTGAGACGTGGCAAATACGTCGTAAATGTTTTTGCTTCTCTTCTTTATGCATCATTGACAGAAGCTGTTTACGAAACTTTTCCTTTCTTTCATGCAACTAAAAGATAAAAAACATAAAAAACCTGAAAGGTTTAATCATTTCCATTTTAGATATACAATTTAATTTTGATTACTTATAATCTTGATGTGAGAAATATGATTAATTTATTGCATAATAATAACAGAATGTGGACTGATGCAAAGCCTAAGTCCAATATGCCTTGCCTGGAACAAATAACTTGGCCAATATTGAAATCTTCATGCAACTGTAACACGAATGACGGATTTAACCTCTTTATGATTATGTGTGCAATAAATTAAACACTAAGATAATATTGCAATAAAGCTCACATGTGCACATTAAACTCCAAGTCAAACATATCAAATACAGCCATGCATTAACAAACTACCAATAATGTTTAGAAAATGTCCTCCTTAATAAGTCAAATGTTATTTTGTTTTCTGCATGCAACGACAGAAGAGCTACAAATATCAGCTTTTAATTTAATTGGTCAAATATCAGTAACACCATTATAAGCACCACTCTGCTTGTTGATTGCCAATCAATAATAAGTGTAATGTAGTTGGTTTATTCATGTTACAAGTCCTTATGAATTACACTACAAACACCAAAACCTTAATTCTCCTGAAAACCTTAATCTCCTCAATTTCTTTAAGGGAATCCACAAAAGTCAATGTTGGCTTTGAAACTTAAGGATAATGAGTTAGTTATTGCACTAAACCTGCAAATTTGTTGTTGGTTATATTAATTCTTTTCACACAGTAAGCAAATTGATATGAAGATGTAAAATTGGGAACACATTAACAATTACTGACGAACAATAGTATACAAATCTTGATTAAAACTCCCAATACAATACAAGAACTTAGCTGTTTAGTATGCCGTATTGACCCAGTAACTGTTGTAAGTATGCTAAAATGAGGTAACATTATACCTGGTCTTTACATTTGTCCATACCAGTACACACAACAATGACAGGTGGATTCAGATGATCTCGTGCGGACTTCTTTGTAGCCTCAATAGCTCCACAAGAATGAATACTATCAAACCAGAAATCAATGTATTCTGAAAAAGATAGCTGAAATGACTACCAAAAACAAATATGTAAGACTATAATGTGCCCCATTACATATGGTGGACAGGTATTCAAAGTTTTATATAATGATTATAGCTATCTGTTTGACAATATTGGTTTATAGTCAGTGGAAATAAACAGAAAAGTCATGTATCTCTGAGTACTTAAATGATTTATCTCCATGTGATGGACAGTTAATAGACATGCAATATTTGATTAAACACACATGTACATTTCATATTGCCTGTGATAATTTATAAGAAGCATAGCGAGTCAATATTTCTGTAAAAAATAAAACCAGGTTACACTAAACTTTTTTGGTTGACGTAGTTTGTCATCTACTATGCCTGTCAACACTTCCGGGTTAATTGAGTCTCACTGCTGGCAGGATGTACTAAACTCTTATCTTAACTGACAAGGATTGCCAGTTGTCCTATCGAAAGTTGGGGGTTTTCCCCTTGTACTCCTACTCCCCAATAAAGTCTTTACACAATAATATGCCTGGAAAATTACTAAAAGTGGCATTCATAAAAGTAGGTGAATTACAAAATTCAAGTGCTGATAGAAATTTCAAACGTTAAGAAACCTTGTTCTGTATTAGAATATGGAGTAATTTTGTTTTCTGAAACAAGTGCCTTTGTGCCTAACCAAGTCCTTTAATTGTCAGTTTTCTACTGTCATAAATAACATTATCTTGCTGTTTGGTTTTTCTGCTGGTTCAATAGAGTCCTCTGTTAAACTTAGTCTTAAATTGCCATGGTGGTCTTACTTAAAAGCTATTGTAGAGGACCATCCAATAAATATCCAATAACTTTGATTGGTTAACTGGTTTCAGAGGAGAAGACTTCTACAAAATTTTCCCAAGAAGTCCTGTGGTAGTGGCCATTTTAAATTTTCAATTGGCCAAAAAAATAAACCTTATAGAGGACCATCCAAAGAATAATGGTGTTAAGTTTTTTTTTCCGATTGGCTAACCAGTTTTAGAGAAGAGGCCTTTTAAAAACATTTTTCTAATAGAGTGTGATGTTAAACTAAGTTTTGGGATGGTGTCCATATTAGTTTCCAATCAGAATATAAAACTTTGTAAAGGTTCATCCAATGAACATCCTGACCAAGTTTAGTTTCAATTGCAGGTTTGACAGAAGATTAAAAATGTAAACAGTGTACACACACTGACGACGACAATGATGACAGACGCAAAGTGGTACTAATAGCTCACATGACCTGTCAGGTAGGTGAGCTTAAAAAGGTACTCTGAAGAGGCTGGACAAACTTTCAATATAAATGTAACATAAGTTTGACCTTGGTGTCAAAATCAAGATAATATAAAGGTCATTCTACACAACACTCTGTGTCATGGTGATACATCCACATGTACAATATCTAAGGCACAAGTCAAAAGATAAACAAGCAACAGGCTGAAGGCTGGACAAGATTCACAGAGAATAAAGACAAGAATAACCAATTAGACAACAAGAAAATGTGTCTGTGCAACACTGATGTCCTGCTTTGCACATGCATGTATTAGTAAACACCTCATTTATTCTAAGTTCACTAAAGCATGAAACATTTGGCTAATCCCTGCATTATTTTGCCAGTGAACGGATCTCAACATGTTGTGACTCGGTAGATGTAAAGTCATCTTCATAAAAAAGCTTCAATGTTTGAATACAAACAACAAACGAATGTACATCTCTCTAACTCTCATTGGCATGACATAAAAACAATGTTTCCTTTCATTTGTGATACTTACCACCAATCTTGTCATAGCCACCTTCAGTGTTTATCTGTTTTATATCTTTTGTTATATCAGCAACCAATAGATGTACAGCATTTGGATTGAGAAAAATTGGATGTGTTGGATAATAATGCTTTTGTCCAGCAAAATCCCAAATTCCACAGTCCACCAAGACTCCATTAGGCATTTCATATTTCTCAATATCATTTATAAACTGGGAAAGTTCATTTAAAAAAGTCTCTGATAACATTTTTTCTAGTCTTGGTTCAATTTTCTTCTCTAACTTTTGTAACTGGTTATATTCTCCTAATGATCTCTGGAACTCATCCTCTGGCAAAGTAAATCCATCACTATTTCTCTGTTTGCTGTCAAATATTCCTGGAGCTGATGGTTCAATTTTATTCCTTTTATTGTCCCTAGATTTTCTCTCCACCTTGGTTTGTCCATTCTCTATACTTGTTCCTGGCTGACTTTGCTTGTCTTCAGAAGATCCAGAGTTCCTGTTTTGACTATAATTGTTGTGTTCATTGTTGGCATCCTCCTGTGCCGCTGCATTTACTGGTAAAACCTCGCGTGTCTTTGAACTGACTGGTAACGCCATGTCTGTTTCTGCATTTACTGATACAGCCTCATGTGTTTCTGCATTTATCGTGAAAGCATCCTGTTTCTTTGCCTTTTCCTTTACTGCCATTTTTATTCTGGTCATCATGTCTCTTTTTAAATTGGTAACTGTAAAGTAATAATACACCAAATCAAGTTATATCTTAAGTACAATAAATGCATCCAACTACAGTATCTGATTTACACCATTTCCCTATTTAAATTAGACCCCACTGCAGAAATTACTCCAGGCTTTAGCAGTTTCACAATCAATAACAGTCATCATTATTGGCAGCCAATTCATGATGCATTTCAACATCTGGATCAGAACATATGTTGAACTGTCTCTTACATTGCTTGTATTTAATTTGACATCTGCTTGTTGTATAAATGACAATGATTTGATATATTTGTTTTCAGTAAATGCAGCCATATAAGTATACCAGAATGTATACACAATAAACATGGACTTCTTATATTATATCTTAGAAACAATGCACATCCATTTCAATGTTTTTGATGTGTTTTAGGTATGTTAAGAAAGCAGTGAAGCTTTTTGGTACAATACTTGCTTTCATCTAATACTTCATTCAACATGATATTAACATGTACCTTCATCAACAACCCACTGTCCGTCATGTTGCCTGATTTTGCACATGTGTACATCTACCCCATCTGTACTTTCCACATCTTCAATGGATTTTCCAAGCAATCGTCGCAATAAACATGTTTTACCAACCCCATTCTCTCCAATGATCACAATTCTAATGAAAAATCTTGTTTCTGTACCAGATTTGATGATTTCTAAATAAAGTTCTTTTTCTTTTTCGCTTAACTGACGAATAGCATGAGGGAGTTCTGAAATAATATACTGAAATGTGTCAATTTTTTGTCATTTATTTCTGGAAGCAGTATAGTAAAATTGTCATGGTTTTAACCTTAAGAAATAGGTACCAGTAAAATGAACCACCATCAGCAGTGGCCTGTAAGTCGGGATTCATTATTACTAAAAATTGATACACATTTTTAATTACTCTTGCATATAGCAACACTGCCTTGTACACTACTTAAAGACCATTCAACTATTCTATAGGGATGGGCAATTTATAACAATAAACCAGTGAAATATTGTGATATATTTGGCTATTTGGTTAGCTTAATAAATTTTAAGAAAAAATACACAAAAACAAAATAACCTATATATATGTAAAAAAAGTTTGAAAAAATCCATGCAGCAGGTTTAAAGCTATTTTGCCGACAAGAAAAAAGAGAGATAACTGAACAATTAAAGAGTTATGGTTCCTGTGCACTACTCATCACAATCTATCCACGCTCCAGGTTTAAAGTCAATAGGTCAAGTATAATTGGAGATATGCTCCGGACAACACTATCCATCCAGCTGTCGGTATGTTATTTTCAGGACAATAAAAATAAACAATTAAAGAGTAACTCAACAATTAGTGTATGTAGAGTTATAGTTCTTATGCACCACACTTGATGAACGAACACCTCCACACCCAATTTAAAAGTCAACGGTTTTTACAGATACTACTATGATAGAAGAACAGATTGACAGACAAGTTGGCTATCACCTTCAGTGAGGATCAGTATTGGAGGACAATATGAAATCTTTTTTTGAATACTACTAGAATAATATGATACAATGTGTTGGACATTTGCTCTGAAGAGGCTGACAATTAATAGAGACCATATTTTTAACATTCACAAGTGTCGGGTACCTGAGAAGCTAAGCTCTTATTGGTATTTAGGGTATTTAAATAAAAATATGTTCTTAGATGACAGCAATATTTAACTTGGGATCAACACTAGAAACTCAAATTAATAAAGAGGAACCCAAAGAATTAGTATAGGACCACTGGAATACTTTATTTACTAAAACTTGATTGCTAAAATATATGCAGACTGAACACACACTGTATTACCTTGAACTATAAGTTTGGAACTTCGAACAATTTTTTTTATCGTAATAGAGTATTCTCCTTGATCATCAAGTGTAGTATTGTTTACAACAAGTCTGTGAAGTTTCCCATATTTCTCCACTTGATATCTGCCTGATGTGCTCACTTCAGTGCCATCTTTTAACCACAGGGCTGTTTGATTATCTTCAAGCACTGCACATTCAAAGTGTACATTTTCACCCTCTATACATGTCCTAGTAGCCAATGACGTAGTGAAATATTCTGGAGAGGAAATATGAATAATACTTTGTCATTTTTCTGTGTTACTAAAATGTGTTATTGAGTGCAGTGTTACTAAAATGTGTTATTGAGTGCAGAGGTTGTTATTTACAATATTTCTATCGTATTGTTATCTATGATAAAAAATAATGTTTGTTATTAACAAATGTGGACTGTTAGCAGCTCACAGAGGGATACCCGCCCCCCCCTTTTTTTCAAGTCCAATTATCTCCCCTTAATAAGTTAATGATAACTGAGGTCAATAAAAATTATTCCTGCACATCTACATATAATGTACTTCCTTTATGCTAAATTTCATTAAATTTCATCAAGCGGTTTAGGAGGAGTTGGGCATACAAGGGATGTGATCAGACGGACAGACAGACAGACAGGGTGATTCCTACATATCTCTCTCTCAAACAAGTTTGTGGGGGTATAATTAACTACTATAATATTCACTTAGATAACAGCAAAACTGCCGATATGATATATTTTGCTGAACCAGTTCAATATGAATTTTTCTAGTTCAATATCGGTATTGGCCCGATTCCAACCTGAATTGGCCTAATTAATTTGGACTGATTAATTAATAAAGATATCATTACGTGATGATTTTTGTATTGGCCTAGCTATTGGTTTTGGCTGAACCTCAGGCCAATACAGCAAGCCTTAGACCAATACCTAGGCCAATACAGAAATCATTACGTATTAATATCATATTATCTACTTAATAATTATAGTGAAGAACTGGAAGTAAGTGAGTGTATGTTTTTACTTATTCACAACAGAAAATATAGTCTGTGGTATGCACAGTTTTGCTTGTTTTTTTCAGTGATATTAAGTCCACAATAAAACATGCATGCACATTCGAAGAAATTTTTTTCACAGTAAGAAATCCAGTCTTTGTGCAGGCTTTGTGATTACCTGATTACTGAAGATCCAAGCCACACAATGAAGCATACCAGGTGAGAAAGCTACCAACTATACCATGAAGCAAATTGCAACTAGTACAATAAGTTGAATTTCAAAGAAAAATATTTGACAATCAAACCTTTGATGTGTAGTGTTGTTGATCTCAGTCTTCTGTTTATTTTAACCGTGTAATTGCCAGCATCCTGCAATTCAGCCTGTATAATTGATAAAGTATGGATTTTACCGAGTACTTTAATTTCATACTGATCACAATTCTGAAGAACAACACCTTCTTTAACCCAGTCAGCTGTAGCATCTGCATCCAGGACTTCACAACATAGATCTACCTTGTCCCCCTCCATACAGTCAATATTTCTTTCTACACTCTTTGTAAAATATTCTATAACAGAACATGATAAGTTTTTCATCAGCCTTATGGTTTCAGTACAGCAGTTTACACATAAAAATGTTAATTAATGCAAACATTAAGAGCTGTAAATATAAAGTTAACAAATTATATATACACAGTAAACTATGACTGTAGAAAAGAATAACGAACATTTTGTAGTTTAACCTGCTAATTACAGTAAACACTAAGATATCATGGTCAATAGAGTTGATGGGTCAAGTTAGGCCTACTGTGCTTTCAAAGAAATTTGGCACCTTACCCAGTAAAATGATGAGAATGGCTAGAAGATCAGGACTGGTTTTTTTAGCTTGGGTATCTGATAAAACCAGAATGATTTGCAGATGGGATCCAACTATTACTGTGTGTTTAATGAAGCAATCTTTCAGCTATTTCATGTTTTTTTTATTGATGGAAGAAACAGAAATAGCCAAAGAGAAAACAGACAAACAATGTCAATAAAAACTATTGATCAGGCATAATTTGCACAAGAAGCTCATCCCCAATGAAAAAAACCTTGGAATTCCAGTGGAATTCAATTGAATTCCACTGGAATCACATCTACCACTGGAATTTCATTGGTTTCCAATGGAATTCCAGTGGAATTCTAATAAAATTCCAGTAAAATTCCATTGTATTGGAATTTTCAATGGAATTCCAGTGGGATTCTAATAAAATTCCACTTTATATTCCATTGTATTGGAATTCCATTGGAAAAAATCAATTCCATTGGAATTCCATTGTGATATGCATTGGAATTCCATTGGTATGTACAATTTTGTTCTAATGGAAATCCTTAGGAATAAAAATTCATACCTTATAAAAAATGTCATACACAAGTTAAACAAAATTTAAGAACTACATTTCATTTGTCAGTAAATAATTATATAGAAAACAAAATTGTTCATAAAAGGTTATACTTCTTTTTATTTGCTCTTAGCATAAGTGAGAAATAAATTATTCAGTTATAAATAATGAACTAATTCACAATCATATAAAGATTTAATTAGAAACAAATGAAAATACATTTACACTGATGTTTAAATGACCATATAAAGAGCAAAAAATAACAGTTTGAATTTAATCAATTCTGTATTTTTTGGTGACATAATATATTCGAGATTTGGCTAAACTGATTTATAAATGGTTCCTTGAAATCTTAATCTTCCAATAGATTTTGGTTGATTGTCCTTCATTGCTTCTGTCATCAAATGGTACTAGTACTGTGCATTGGTTTCATAATCATATCCATGCTGAAAAAAGATTTCACAATATGGCATGATCATTCAAATACAAAGTTATTTAAAAATTTTCAGTTTTGTATCACTTATAATTGCTTACAAAAATAAGACAAAAAATTGATATGGAAACAGACGGAAAACAGTATATACAATGTACATACCCCCCTATATCCTATGGGGAGCAGTGGGAATTTCTAGTCGATTTAAGTACGTGCTCAAACATTAATATTGTGTAATATTGTAAGAACATGACACCACAGAAAATATTGCATTAAACAACAGGTCATGAACCAGAAAAGAACAGTAAACTGACAAGAATAACAACAGATGCTATATTATGCTATATTATGTCAGTAATAATGCTATATTATGTCAGTAACGTGCATGTGATATGAGATGGCATGTACACGTATTTGGCTAAATTAAAAGCCATGCAGTACTGTTTTATTTGTTTGTTTTTATGGTGTTTAATGCCACTTTTGTAGCTTAGTCTCCAGTTTTTATATGGGGGGAGGAAGCAGGAGTTAAGGGTGAGGAACTCAGCCTTCGGTAGGAAAACTGACAATCCATGTCAATAAAGATTGAGTTGAGTACACCCTGCCCGCAGCCATACTCAAATCGTTGTTGACAGCCACATGATCAATAGTAGACTAATTACCTTAACCACTCAGCCAGTTGCAGGATAATCTCCACAATGTCATATACTAGTGAATTTTTTTAAGATTTGCACAAGCATCGTTGTGTTGTCATGTTGTCACAAATTCATGATTCTTTTGAATCTATACTTACAGTGAATAGGTTTATTTTAAACAAACTATATTTTATTATAGAAATTATTGAATTTAATTAACTTACTGAATATAATCTTGTTCTTGGCTTAAATCATTAACATTCATTTTGTTTTCTGGTCCTTCCATTCTTCAGTAAATTTCTTGACAATACTTGTCAGTTCTTTTGTCATACCAACAAGAAAGCTTATCTGAAATAAAAATTTTTACATTCAATAGTCGATATTTTGAGAATAAATAACTTGGAATTTTCATATTTCCTAAAACCAGATGTTCAAAGTTTGTTCCATTTGCAGTTTTGTTTATTATTTGTTCTTTCCTCTTAATATTCATTAACTTGACAGTTTAACATGTGCAAGTTTTAGTCCATAATTTCATTATTCAAAAATGAAATGTCTTACTACGAGTTTTTAAAGAAAAATATAAATTAATAATGTCTGTTACCTGGTACCATGATAGTAAACAATTCATGGATTCAGTTACTGCATGCATATCATAGTTTGCTATGTTGAATATATTAAAAGATAAAGAATATACCCTCTTATAATTATTATTTAAGGTTAAAATGTAAATTGTAATGATTGCAGGCTTAAAACATTTGTACATACCCTGAAACATCTTGCGTAGCTTTGCAATAAGATTCCCAAATTTGGTCTCTTTTCTGATACAATTTTTCTCTTCGTACATGGGTTTTCATCCAGAAGAAATCATTGACACGCCTCTCAATAACTTGTGATATCTAGCTCTTTAAAAGACGTGCCATGAACAACGGAGCGTTTTCGGCGAGCTTTTAGTTTTACCTCCCCCCTTTTCGCCATTTCCGATTTCGGGGAACCAGACTTGCATTTTCGCTTGCCTCCAGGTCAAATTCATTGTCAGTTTTATAGATGATGTTTTAGAACTGAAGATTTACTCGTCGGACATTTGGGTGAATCTCCTTATATAATCAAGCTACGATGAACATGTAACACATGGATTTGTTTTTTGAATTGTTACATTTATAGGATTGAAAATCTATTTTTGCATGAAACGAAAGTGCGCCGAAATCGGCAATGTCGTGAATATGTAAAATATTAAAGCAAATATACGCTTTGTATATTTGATATATACATCGAATGCATAAATATGATTTTTCTGAATAAACAACGACTTTTATAAACATATTGATTGGAATTCGTTTATACTGACATTCATGAAAATAACGATAACGAGGCAAATGTTATTTCGCGCTAAATTTTCAAACGGCAATGCCTACGCTTTTGTAGTAATTGATGTGGGATGATGGGTTTGCGAACAATGTGCAGTTATCATTTGTGCAGATACCCAGAAAAAAACACGGACGTGAAGATTGGGGTGGTTGTTGGAGATAGGGTACAGTTCCGCTAGGCTTACAATGCATGGAGACGATGGATAACTATAATACCAAGACCTATTTATTGATGGTGAGTTATTTTAGTTTATTTCCACTGTGTTTATTTCACAAATCGTTAACACTATGCCTCAATAATTTTTTATGATATAGGATAAGGATGTAACTTCAGTTTATCTAACATTGTCTATGTTGTGGATAAAACAAAGCGAATTTAGAAAAAAGGGGGGTGTTGTGCAAATAATATTTAGAAACAAAAATGGCTGACTTCCTATGGAAATTAATTTTGAGTATATTTGCCAGAATGTTTCTACTGTTGGAAGTAAATATGTTGTATATGAGATTTAACGGGGCTTTTATACATGAGATTTTAGGATTTCCTTCATTGATTATTATACTTTCTTTCAATGCAGATGATAGACTTCATGACCATGTATAAAGCCCAAATACTTCAGTTTATACATCCAGAACTGACTTGTTTCATACCTACTGTACATTAAAGGAGTATGTTATACACAGCCTAAATGCTGGGCCATAAATATGGTAAATATTAATTAAAAATGGATGTCCTAGTAAATAGCATTATCAAGTCCAATATGACACCAACTCGTACAGCACCTTAGCTACATGAAATATGCAATCACAGTAATGATTTAATTTTATCAATACCATGGGTTATATTTTAACAAGGAAAATAGATTACAGATCAAGATTCAGACAAACATTTACAACTAGAAACAAAAAACGTGGCGAGTAACCCAAATTTACCAAATAAAAACCATGGGTGCACTAAGATGCTTCCGTCATGTAAGCAGGTCCTGTCTCTAATAACAAGATACCCAATAATGTAGAAAAGTAACAAATTTGCAGCAGTTAAAATTTACGCTCTTGCTATTAATAACTTATATTTTCATGCATGCTCTGTTAATTTATTAAACTAATTAAATTATACTGTTTTGCAGTTCATGATCAAACATTTTCATTTTATTTTATAGATTTAAAAGACGTTGAAGACAGATCAACAACCTGTAAAACACTCCAAGGTCAGTTTAATTGCAAAAAAAATATATTTTGTTGATGAAAATATAAATTTAAAAAATGCATGCACAGTAACCTTCAATGGCCATAAGGTTTGTTTGATGGTGTTTAACGCCACTTTCAGCAATTTTTCAGCTATATCGTGGCGTCCAGTTTTTATTGGGAGAGGAAGCCGGAGTACCCGGAGAAAACCCGACCTGCGGTAGGAAAACTGGCAATCCTTGTCAATTAAGATTGGAGTCTAGTACACCCTGCCTGCAGTGAGAATCGAACCCGCAATCTCAGTGTTGACAGACCACGTGATCAATAGTAGACGAACTACCTTGACCACTCGGCCACAGAGGCCCCTCAATGGCCATAAGGAATGTAGGAATTGTCTCCACAATCTACATATACATGTATACTTGCACTCATGACTAGACCAACCACATACAATTTGTGATAGGTTTAGGTCAACTCAAGACTACTGGACATCAATATACAATTGTATTACAAGTAAAAACTAATTTATATGGTTGATGTAAATACATTAATGTTTTGTTTGTTTGAAGCGGGTTAAACACCACTTACAGCAAATTTTCATACCAATTATGGTGTACAGTTTTTATTGAAAGAGCAGCTGGAGAGTCAAGCATACCCTGCCCATAGTAATATTTGAACCTTGAACCTCCATGAGTAACATCCCTAGTAGAAAACTAACTACCTTAACACACTCGGTTACCCAGGTCCCAAATTCAAATGTTAGAGCTTGTTGTACATATAAAAACTGTTTGTTGTAACTTAAATAATGAACAGTAATTTAATAATATAATATATATTTTTATAGGCTGCATTTTCAGCATGTCAAAATCAAGAGAAGAAAACAAAGAATGTGGAATACAATAGTTTCTGCAGTTAATTAGACAGAATTAGGGGACTTGAATGGAGAAAAGGAAAATAAAAATCTGACAATGGGAAACAATAATTTGTGTTTATTAAAATAAATGCATACATTGAAATTATACATTGAGCTTCGCTTCTATATTAACCTGAAGTAATGTATAATGCAGAGTGCATTAATCGATGAAGCCTGAAGAGTAAGTGAATTATTTATTAATTCATTCTGGTATATGTCTTATAAAAATTCTACTGTGATGTGATTACAGTACTTTTGACAAGTGACATTTTTTTATGGTTGCATGAATTTTCAGACAAATTGCTTTGAAATTTCAAGTGTAATTCAGATTTGTCTAAATTCCAAATTTCCATTACACTCAAATGGAATTTTAAGTGGAAAGCCAAATTGCCCAGTGAAATACAGTGAGATTCCAGATGGAATTCCAGTTGAATTCCAGTGTAATTACCACTGGAATTCCAGTGGAATTGAACTGGAATCTCACTGTATTTCACTGGGCAATTTGGCCTGAATTTCATCCGAATACCAGTGGAAATTCCAATGGATTACAATGGTATTCCATTGAAATTCCACTGAAATTCCATTGATTACCACTGGTATTTCCATTGGAATTCCAATCAATTTCACTGTAATTTCCAATGGAATTCCATTGTATTCCATTGGAATTTCCACTGGTATTCCAATGAAATTCAGGCCAAATTGCCCAGTGTAATACAGTGAAATTCCAGTTCAATTCCACTGGAATTCCAGTTCAATTCCACTGGAATTCCAGTGTAAATTTTCATTAGGGATACACACAAGCCAAGCAAACCACTACATGAATTGTACTTATGGTATATCTTAAATAAAATCAGGTTTATACAGGGACGATGATGTTAAAACAGATCATATTGGTAAACACCAATTTCAAATTAAAACTAAAATTATGCTATAAGTGATTGTTCAGCAATGTTTGTTTGAGTTTAATGTCCTGTCTACAATTTTTCAGCTATATCATGGCTTATCTAAGGAAGAAGTACCTTTGGTAGGAAAACTGGCAATCCTTGTCAATTAAAATAGAAGATGGAGTTTTTGTAAGAAAACCTGAAACTTGAACAAAAAGGTACCAAAAATGTGATGACTTTTACTTTTAAACTTAAATTTTACAAAAGTTTTCTTTAAACTTGCTCGAAAAGAACGTACATGACTAATAGATATTATACACATACTGTCTGCAGTTAAGGGTATATACTAGATTACCACACAAATGAAGAATAAAACCTGAGATGAAGTCGAGGGAGGTATTATTTTCAGAGTGTGGCTATCTAGTATACCACCCTCAATTGCAGGCTGTACGAGTTTCTTTCGCTTCCTTACTTATCAATAAGGCTGCAATATATCCTCATCGATGATTGCGAATGACAGTTTTAATGTTTGCCATTGTTATCTGTTAAAATTGTTGCTTGACAGAAGAAAAGTTCAATAAAAATTTTACTTTTTAATGGAAAGGGCCTGAGCGGGTGGTACTAGTATTCTACAGAGGCTTTTATTATTGACAGAAGGGTAGTTTTCATCACAGAAAGGTGGTATTTGTAAATGACTGGTGGTTTACAGGGAAATGGGGGAAAATTTTTAAGTACCCATGTATGATTTTGTTAAACATAAATAATTACCATATAAATTTCTAGTTTCATTGTAGAAAATGAGGGTACAAATTCCAATTTAATCACAAACTTTCATAATTTATTTTCAGATGTCGAGGACACATTATAATTCACAATGCCTTTCATTCCACAGCCTTGCTTAACCTTTATATACATTTTGGGGTGCAATAGACCAAACTGTAATTAAATGGGCTGTTTAAAAAAAGGACCCCAAGATTGGAAAAAAAATTTCAATTTTAAGCATGAGCATATCAAGTTTTTGTTCATAATTTCCAAATGTGCATAAGTTGAACTTAATAAAAAAAAAAGAAAGAAAGAAATGTAAAGGTAAGAAATAAAGTTTTTATAATATTTTTTTTTACAAATTTTGAAATATAAAACACCTTTAACATTTATACATTTTACTTCAGTTTAACAATGTTATGCTTCATATAACTTGTTGCTTTTTTTAAAAAAAATGTAAAAAGACTTTCTGTGCAAGATTTTGAACAATATGCAATTGTACTTTTTCAAAAAATAATTTTTTTTTCAAAAGTTTTTGAAACATTCTTTTGTTATCTACCTCTTAAATTTTATATAAAGTCAAAAGTAGAATGCATTTTTGCATTTGGCAACAAAACTATTATATTGCAATTATAAATCATCCCTGGAGAAAAAAAATTCATGATAAAGTTAAAAGAAAGAAATACATTCTTTTAAAAGTATTGAGGTAATTTTGTGATATTGTTGGGAACAAATTTCATATATCGTAACAATTTTAATAGGATATTTAAGATAGAACAAAATTAATTTGTGAGCTGTTTAAAAAAATCACCCGAACAGGTTATGGTCCTCTTAATGTATGGCTAGTTGTTGGGAAATTGTCTGCAAAAAATCTTGAAGATATGTCAGAAAACAAAAAAGTTATGCCAAAATTGTCAGGAGTGCAACGCTTTTCTGTGATGCCTACAAATGTCATTTTTTAAAAGGTGACCAAAAGGTGACCCTGTCAGAAGTGCAACACAAATGTAAGCCATGTTGCATTAAGTTCTTTGTAGAAATTTTTTCCTTTTGTTTTCAATGATCGATGGAACCAAAATTAAATCATAAATATAACTTTGCTGCATCAAAGCAGTCACTGCAAGATACCCTAAAACTGGTTAACTGATCAGGTAAACCAAATAAAACAGAGCACCCTCATTTGTCAAGTGCAACAAATGACATGTTCTTAGATATATATTTTCTTTATACATTGACTTATTTTGTGTTTTTCTTAAGTTTTCAGCAGAAGCTACACTGAAGCATTGAATAAATATTTTAGAATGTATAATTTCAATGTATATATATCATGTATATCTATCACGACAAGAGATGTTGCCCTGATTCTGTTGTTTATACTGACTGTATAATATACAATTACTGCACTTGAACGAGATCAATATTAGATTTTATGGAGCAGGTTTAGAATAATAATGAACGAGGCAAAGCCAAGTTCAATATTATTCTACCCTGCTCCATAAAACCCCATACTGATCAAGGTCAAGTGTAGTAATTGTTTTATTACATAATTTAATGAATCATGTAATGGAATGTACAGGATTTTTTTTATTCCTGAAACTGACTGTCTTTTATAATGTTTATTTCTCGAAAATCAGTAAAATATCGACATAATCCATGACGAACTGTTTGCAGTGATTATTTCTTGTATAATTTCCCATCCTCAGTCCTTCTGCACAAAGTTTACAAAGATTTGAGTACAAATACCAAGATTCCGCCATTTCCAAACTAACTGACATATCCATTTCACATAAATTTTTCGCAAAAAAAACGAATCGCTTGCTCTTTCGATTTGCATGTGTGTTTACATCATCTCCTTTCTTAATGATTTCATTAATTTCCAAGTTAGTAATATCTGCAAATCTTCGATTATTAGCACCAGAACTATCCGTATTACTTCAACTCGATGATGTTACCATGTTTACAAACAACAACATAATCCGAACATAGCCAGAACAGTAATTGTGATTGGTTTTGTGGAAAATGAAGGAAGATTTGATTGCCTATCGGATTTCCGTTGGAGGAAACAGCACGTGCTAGGTATTTTCATTCATAAATTTCTCACCAGAGTGCAATATGATTTTTTATTGAGTAGAAAGAGTTTTTGCAAACCAATATGACAGGAAATGGCAAGTCATGTGTATTTGTTTAGGCCAATAGGAAAAAGTCAAAAATATATATTATGTATTAATTCTCAATACCATGTATATTTACCTATCACGACAAGAGATGTTTCTCTGACTGTGTTGTTTATACTGACTGTATA
The DNA here is from genome assembly GCA_944474755.1 of Limnoperna fortunei. Classification (NCBI taxonomy): domain Eukaryota; kingdom Metazoa; phylum Mollusca; class Bivalvia; order Mytilida; family Modiolidae; genus Limnoperna; species Limnoperna fortunei. Next base: position 49,134,717 of record OX104125.1, read on the forward strand.
ATTCTCAACACCATGTTTATTTACCTATCACGACAAGAGATGTTTCTCTGACTGTGTTGTTTATACTGACTGTATAATTCTCAAATATCATGTATATTTACCTATCACGACAAGAGATGTTTCTCTGACTGTGTTGTTTATACTGACTGTATAATTCTCAATACCATGTTTATTTACCTATCACAACAAGAGATGTTTCTCTGACTGTGTTGTTTATACTGACTGTATAATTCTTAATATCATGTATATTTACCTATCACAACAAGAGATGTTGCTCTGACTCTGTTGTTTATACTGACTGTATAATTCTCAATACCATGTATATTTACCTATCACAACAAGAGATGTTGTTCTGACTCTGTTGTTTATACTGACTGTATAATTCTCAATATCATGTATATTTACCTATCATGACAAGAGATGTTTCTCTGACTGTGTTGTTTATACTGACTGTATAATTCTCAATACCATGTATATTTACCTATTACGACAAGAGATGTTTCTCTGACTGTGTTGTTTATACTGACTGTATAATTCTCAATATCATGTATATTTACCTATCACGACAAGAGATGTTTCTCTGACTGTGTTGTTTATACTGACTGTATAATTCTCAATATCATGTATATTTACCTATCACGACAAGAGATGTTTCTCTGACTGTGTTGTTTATACTGACTGTATAATTATCAATACCATGTATATTTACCTATCACGACAAGAGATGTTTCTCTGACTGTGTTGTTTATACTGACTGTATAATTCTCAATATCATGTATATTTACCTATCACGACAAGAGATGTTTCTCTGATTGTGTTGTTTATACTGACTGTATAATTCTCAATACCATGTATATTTACCTATCACAACAAGAGATGTTTCTCTGACTGTGTTGTTTATACTGACTGAATAATTCTCAATATCATGTATATTTACCTATCACGACAAGAGATGTTTCTCTGACTGTGTTGTTTATACTGACTGTATAATTCTCAATATCATGTATATTTACCAATCACGACAACAGATGTTTCTCTGACTGTGTTGTTTATACTGGCTGTATAATTCTCAATACCATGTATATTTACCTATCACAACAAGAGATGTTTCTCTGACTGTGTTGTTTATACTGACTGAATAATTCTCAATATCATGTATATTTACCTATCACAACAAGAGATGTTTCTCTGACTGTGTTGTTTATACTGACTGAATAATTCTCAATATCATGTATATTTACCTATCAAGACAAGAGATGTTTCTCTGACTGTGTTGTTTATACTGACTGTATAATTCTCAATATAATGTATATTTACCAATCACGAAAAGAGATGTTTCTCTGACTGTGTTGTTTATACTGGCTGTATAATTCTCAATACCATGTATATTTACCTATACAACAAGAGATGTTGTTCAGACTGTAGTTTATACTGACTGTATAATTCTCAATATCATGTATATTTACCAATCACAACAAGAGATGTTTCTCTGACCATGCTGACTGTGTTATTTATACTGACTGTATAATTCTTAATATTATGTATATTTACCAATCACAACAAGAGATGTTTCTCTGACTCTGTTGTTTATACTGTCAGTATAATTCTCAATATCATGTATATTTACAAATCACGATAAGAGATGTTTCTCTGACTCTGTTGTTTATACTGACTGTATAATTCTCAATACCATGTATATTTACCTATCACAACAAGAGATGTTTCTCTCACTGTGTTGTTTATACTGACTGTATAATTCTCAATAACATGTATATTTACCTATCACAACAAGAGATGTTGTTCTGACTGTTGTTTATACTGACAGTATAATTCTCAATACCATGTATATTTACCTATCACAACAAGAGATGTTCTTCTGACTGTTGTTTATACTGACAGTATAATTCTCAATATCATGTATATTTACCCATCACAACAACAGATGTTGTTCTGACTGTTGTTTATACTGCCAGTATAATTCTCAATACCATGTATATTTACCTATCACAACAAGAGATGTTGTTCTGACTGTTCTTTATACTGCCAGTATAATTCTCAATACCATGTATATTTACCTATCACAACAAGAGATGTTGTTCTGACTCTGTTGGTTATACTGACTGTATAATTCTTAATACCATGTATATTTACCTATCACAACAAGAGATGTTGTTGCCACTCTGTTGGTTATACTGACTGTATAATTCTTAATACCATGTATATTTACCTATCACAACAAGAGATGTTTCTCTGACTGTGTTGTTTATACTGACTGTATAATTCTCAATATCATGTGTATTTACCTATCACGACAAGAGATGTTGTTCTGACTGTAGTTTATACTGACTGTATAATTCTCAATATCATGTATATTTACCTATCACAACAAGAGATGTTGTTCTGACTGTTGTTTAAACTGACAGTATAATTCTCAATACCATGTATATTTACCTATCACAACAAGAGATGTTGTTCTGACTGTTGTTTATACTGACAGTATAATTCTCAATATCATGTATATTTACCTATCACAACAAGAGATGTTCTTCTGACTGTTGTTTATACTGACAGTATAATTCTCAATATCATGTATATTTACCCATCACAACAACAGATGTTGTTCTGACTGTTGTTTATACTGCCAGTATAATTCTCAATACCATGTATATTTACCTATCACAACAAGAGATGTTGTTCTGACTGTTCTTTATACTGCCAGTATAATTCTCAATACCATGTATATTTACCTATCACAACAAGAGATGTTGTTCTGACTCTGTTGGTTATACTGACTGTATAATTCTTAATACCATGTATATTTACCTATCACAACAAGAGATGTTGTTGCCACTCTGTTGGTTATACTGACTGTATAATTCTTAATACCATGTATATTTACCTATCACAACAAGAGATGTTTCTCTGACTGTGTTGTTTATACTGACTGTATAATTCTCAATATCATGTATATTTACCTATCACGACAAGAGATGTTGTTCTGACTGTAGTTTATACTGACTGTATAATTCTCAATATCATGTATATTTACCTATCACAACAAGAGATGTTGTTCTGACTGTTGTTTAAACTGACAGTATAATTCTCAATACCATGTATATTTACCTATCACAACAAGAGATGTTGTTCTGACTGTTGTTTATACTGACAGTATAATTCTCAATATCATGTATATTTACCCATCACAACAACAGATGTTGTTCTGACTGTTGTTTATACTGCCAGTCTAATTCTCAATACCATGTATATTTACCTATCACAACAAGAGATGTTGTTCTGACTGTTGTTTATACTGCCAGTATAATTCTCAATACCATGAATATTTACCTATCACAACAAGAGATGTTTCTCTGACTCTGTTGCTTATACTGACTGTATAATTCTCAATATCATGTATATTTACCTATCACAACAAGAGATGTTTCTCTGACTGTGTTGTTTATACTGACTGTATAATTCTCAATATCATGTATATTTACCTATCACGACAAGAGATGTTGTTCTGGCTGTAGTTTGTACTGACTGTATAATTCTCAATATCATGTATATTTACCAATCACAACAAGAGATGTTTCTCTGACCATGCTGACTGTGTTATTTATACTGACTGTATAATTCTCAATATCATGTATATTTACCAATCACAACAAGAGATGTTTCTCTGACTCTGTTGTTTATACTGACAGTATAATTCTCAATATCATGTATATTTACCAATCACGACAAGAGATGTTTCTCTGACTCTGTTGTTTATACTGACTGTATAATTCTCAATATCATGTATATTTACCAATCACGACAAGAGATGTTTCTCTGACTCTGTTGGTTATACTGACTGTATATTTCTCAATAGCATGTATATTTACCTATCACAACAAGAGATGTTGTTCTGACTGTTGTTTATACTGACAGTATAATTCTCAATATCATGTATATTTACCCATCACAACAACAGATGTTGTTCTGACTGTTGTTTATACTGACTGTATAATTCTCAATATCATGTATATTTACCCATCACAACAACAGATGTTGTTCTGACTGTTGTTTATACTGCCAGTATAATTCTCAATACCATGTATATTTACCTATCACAACAAGAGATGTTGTTCTGACTGTTGTTTATACTGCCAGTATAATTCTCAATACCATGTATATTTACCTATCACAACAAGAGATGTTGTTCAAACTCTGTTGGTTATACTGACTGTATAATTCTTAATACCATGTATATTTACCTATCACAACAAGAGATGTTGTTCCGACTCTGTTGGTTATACTGACTGTATAATTCTTAATACCATGTATATTTACCTATCACAACAAGAGATGTTGTTCTGACTGTTGTTTATACTGACAGTATAATTCTCAATACCATGTATATTTACCCATCACAACAAGAGATGTTCTTCTGACTGTTGTTTATACTGACAGTATAATTCTCAATACCATGTATATTTACCCATCACAACAACAGATGTTGTTCTGACTGTTGTTTATACTGCCAGTATAATTCTCAATACCATGTATATTTACCTATCACAACAAGAGATGTTGTTCTGACTGTTGTTTATACTGCCAGTATAATTCTCAATACCATGTATATTTACCTATCACAACAAGAGATGTTGTTCTGACTCTGTTGGTTATACTGACTGTATAATTCTTAATACCATGTATATTTACCTATCACAACAAGAGATGTTGTTCCGACTCTGTTGGTTATACTGACTGTATAATTCTTAATACCATGTATATTTACCTATCACAACAAGAGATGTTGTTCTGACTGTTGTTTATACTGACAGTATAATTCTCAATACCATGTATATTTACCTATCACAACAAGAGATGTTGTTCTGACTGTTGTTTATACTGACAGTATAATTCTCAATATCATGTATATTTACCCATCACAACAACAGATGTTGTTCTGACTGTTGTTTATACTGCCAGTATAATTCTCAATACCATGTATATTTACCTATCACAACAAGAGATGTTGTTCTGACTGTTGTTTATATTGCCAGTATAATTCTCAATACCATGTATATTTACCTATCACAACAAGAGATGTTTCTCTGACTCTGTTCTTTATACTGACTGTATAATTCTCAATATCATGTATATTTACCTATCACAACAAGAGATGTTTCTCTGACTCTGTTGTTTATACTGACTGTATAATTCTGAATACCATGTATATTTACCTATCACAACAAGAGATGTTTCTCTGACTCTGTTGTTTATACTGACTGTATAATTCTGAATACCATGTATATTTTACTTATCACAACAAGAGATGTTGTTCTGACTCTGTTGTTTATACTGACTGTATAATTCTTAATATCATGTATATTTACCTATCGCAACATGAGATGTTTCTCGGACTGTTGTTTATACTGACTGAATAATTCTCAATATCATGTATATTTACCTATCACAACAAGAGATGTTTCTCTGACTTTGTTGTTTATACTGACTGTATAATTCACAATACCATGTATACTTACCTATCACAACAAGAGATGTTTCTCTGACTCTGTTGTTTATACTGACTGTATAATTCTCAATAACATGTATATTTACCTATCACAAGAAGAGATGTTTCTCTGACTCTGTTGTTTATACTGACTGTATAATTCTCAATACCATGTATATTTTACCTATCACAACAAGAGATGTTGTTTTGACTCTGTTGTTTATACTGACTGTATAATTCTCAATATCATGTATATTTACCTATCACAACATGAGATGTTTCTCGGACTGTTGTTTATACTGACTGAATAATTCTCAATATCATGTATATTTACCTATCACAACATGAGATGTTTCTCTGACTCTGTTGTTTTTTCTGCCAGTTTAATTCTCATTATCATGTATATTTACCTATCACAACAAGAGATGTTTCTCTGACTTTGTTGTTTATACTGACTGTATAATTCTCAATACCATGTATATTTACCTATCACAACAAGAGATGTTGCTCTGACTCAGTTGTTTATACTGACTGTATAATTCTCAATATCATGAATTTTTACCTATCACAACATGAGATGTCTCTCGGACTGTTGTTTATACTGACTGTATAATTCTTAATATCATGTATATTTACCTATCACAACACGAGATGTTTCTCAGACTGTTGTTTATACTGTCTGAATAATTCTCAATATCATGTATACTTACCTATCACAACAAGAGATGTTTCTCTGACTCTGTTGTTTATCCTGCCAGTTTATTTCTCAATATCATGTATATTTACCTATCACAACAACAGATGTTTCACTGACTCTGTTGTTTCTACTGACTGTAAAATTCTCAATATCATGTATATTTACCCATCACAACAACAGATGTTGTTCTGACTGTTGTTTATACTGCCAGTATAATTCTCAATACCATGTATATTTACCTATCACAACAAGAGATGTTTCTCTGACTCTGTTGTTTATCCTGCCAGTTTAATTCTCAATATCATGTATATTTACCTATCACAACAAGAGATGTTTCTCTGACTCTGTTGTTTATACTGACTGTATAATTCTCAATACCATGTATATTTACCTATCACAACAAGAGATGTTTCTCTGACTCTGTTCTTTATACTGACTGTATAATTCTCAATATCATGTATATTTACCTATCACAACAAGAGATGTTTCTCTGACTCTGTTGTTTATACTGACTGTATAATTCTCAATACCATGTATATTTACCTATCACAACAAGAGATGTTTCTCTGACTCTGTTGTTTATACTGACTGTATAATTCTCAATACCATGTATATTTTACTTATCACAACAAGAGATGTTGTTCTGACTCTGTTGTTTATACTGACTGTATAATTCTTAATATCATGTATATTTACCTATCGCAACATGAGATGTTTCTCGGACTGTTGTTTATACTGACTGAATAATTCTCAATATCATGTATATTTACCTATCACAACAAGAGATGTTTCTCTGACTTTGTTGTTTATACTGACTGTATAATTCACAATACCATGTATACTTACCTATCACAACAAGAGATGTTTCTCTGACTCTGTTGTTTATACTGACTGTATAATTCTCAATAACATGTATATTTACCTATCACAAGAAGAGATGTTTCTCTGACTCTGTTGTTTATACTGACTGTATAATTCTCAATACCATGTATATTTTACCTATCACAACAAGAGATGTTGTTTTGACTCTGTTGTTTATACTGACTGTATAATTCTCAATATCATGTATATTTACCTATCACAACATGAGATGTTTCTCGGACTGTTGTTTATACTGACTGAATAATTCTCAATATCATGTATATTTACCTATCACAACATGAGATGTTTCTCTGACTCTGTTGTTTTTTCTGCCAGTTTAATTCTCATTATCATGTATATTTACCTATCACAACAAGAGATGTTTCTCTGACTTTGTTGTTTATACTGACTGTATAATTCTCAATACCATGTATATTTACCTATCACAACAAGAGATGTTGCTCTGACTCAGTTGTTTATACTGACTGTATAATTCTCAATATCATGAATTTTTACCTATCACAACATGAGATGTCTCTCGGACTGTTGTTTATACTGACTGTATAATTCTTAATATCATGTATATTTACCTATCACAACACGAGATGTTTCTCAGACTGTTGTTTATACTGTCTGAATAATTCTCAATATCATGTATACTTACCTATCACAACAAGAGATGTTTCTCTGACTCTGTTGTTTATCCTGCCAGTTTATTTCTCAATATCATGTATATTTACCTATCACAACAACAGATGTTTCACTGACTCTGTTGTTTCTACTGACTGTAAAATTCTCAATATCATGTATATTTACCCATCACAACAACAGATGTTGTTCTGACTGTTGTTTATACTGCCAGTATAATTCTCAATACCATGTATATTTACCTATCACAACAAGAGATGTTTCTCTGACTCTGTTGTTTATCCTGCCAGTTTAATTCTCAATATCATGTATATTTACCTATCACAACAAGAGATGTTTCTCTGACTCTGTTGTTTATACTGACTGTATAATTCTCAATACCATGTATATTTACCTATCACAACAAGAGATGTTTCTCTGACTCTGTTCTTTATACTGACTGTATAATTTTCAACACAATGTGTATTTACCTATCACAACATGAGATGTTTCTCGGACTGTTGTTTATACTGACTGTATAATTCTTAATATCATGTATATTTACCTATCACAACATGAGATGTTTCTCGGATTGTTGTTTATACTGACTGAATAATTCTCAATATCATGTATATTTACCTATCACAACAAGGGATGTTTCTCTGACTCTGTTGGTTATACTGACTGTATAATTCTTAATACCATGTATATTTACCTATCACAACAAGAGATGTTGTTCTGACT